>JAPDSC010094195.1:19017-33457 GCA_026290005.1 Latrodectus geometricus | reverse complement strand
TTAGAACATGAATTTTATAAGACAAATAGAATAATTTCCAAACTAATTTAGATATAAATTAAACAACCATAATGTTACCGAACTCAAAATATGTGATTTTTTTTGGCCTGAACTAATGTATTTTTATTTCATTCTCAATGAAGAGACTATTTAACCTGATCACAAAATATTTTTGATAGTTGTAAGTGTGTGAATTGTTATTTAAAATTATTCAAATATTTTTAAAGAAAAATTCTTATAAGCAACTGTATCTTGTTTTAACTACGAAACATATTTTATTTCAGAATTATAAAGAAAGAGAAATAATAAAAGAGAGACAAAGAAAGGATCTAGAATAAAAATATAAAAAGGTTGCAGAAAATAAATTCAGAATTTGTTCCTGGTTGGATGACTTTCAACCAGAACAAAATATTTTACTCGTTACCGAAGAAAACTTTTGTCAAACTCGAGGTTTCTATTGTTTGAGTTAAGATTTTGCTATTTTCTTGTTTAATTTTATAGAAACTTTAAAAAATATGCAGACATAAAGCAAACAAAATTCTTATTTATATATTTTCTTTCGAACTAAAAAAAATGTTCAGCACCATGTAAATAATGATTATTTTAGTACTATTTAAAAATTTCTTCGAAACTGATTTTGTACATTGATTTCATATTAATTTGGGAACTAGAGTTAAATATATTGTTTTAAAATTTATAGCGTTGTTATTATGTATAGTTTACCAATAAAACACATAAAATATCATATTGTTAAAAAAAAAGTTGCACAGAACTTTAAAAACTTATTATCAGACAAGGATTAAACATAAATGTTAGAAAATGCATGACAAATTGTTAAAAAAAAATTTATACTTTTTACATGGTTATTTTATTAAATCTGATGTTATTTGTGATAATTTTGATGTTAAGGTAATATAATCTTATTCACACAACATCATTCAATTACTTCATATATCAATCAAAAATATTTTGATTATATTAAATAAAATTTATTTTTCTTCTTTATTTGAATTTTAACATGCTTTTACGTTTTCTTACTATACTTATAAATGAAAACCTTATTATATCTCAATTTTTAATTAAATATATAGTCAAATTTTTTATATTGTCATTAGTATCATAATTAACATATTTTCACAATCAACTTTTAAAACATTTCGGAAACATTTGGTTCTATAAGATAACTTGTGTATCAAGAAAACTACATTTAATTTTTTTAAAATAAATTATGTATTACTTATATTGATGATATCATTCTCCAATTTTTATGACTTTAATTTATTTTTTTTATGTAATTAAAACCTTCTTTTTTAAAAAAAGATAGGCTTTTATTTTTATGATACAAATAGTTTAAAACGTATGTGACTTTCTCCTTTAAATGTGTGTAATGGACATTTTAAATATTCCTTCATATCACGTTTGCAGATCAATAAATGCAATTAAAATCCCGTAATTTTATATAGAATAATTAGAATGATAAAAATCCTATAGAAAAGTAGAGCTTAAATTTTAATTTAAGGTAACTATTTTACGAGATGCAATGAATAATTTATATTACCATTATCAAAACGTTAATAATAATTGAGCATTTAGCCTACATCAAGGAAAAAAACTTCTCAGTTTATAATTACAGAAACAAAATGATATTTGAAAATATTATAAATGTCAAACCTCATTAACATTTTAGTTGTTAATTGAATGCTCTGAGACTAAATAATTAGGAAATAGTTAAAATGATGTGAATTTATTCTGCTAAAAAATTTTGCCAAACTGAAACAAGTCTGTGGGTAAGGAATTCGCAACTATTTATATAGATAAATCACAAGCTTGATTTTTTGCTAAAAATGAAATTGGAGTTTTAAATTTTTTAATATGTATCAAATTACAATTATTTATATATTAATGTCTCTTATATATTTTGTAAAATATAAAATTTTATAATTAAATATTGTAATATCTATGCACTGAATTTTAATTATTGTTTTAATTTCCAAAACTATTAACATGTCTTGAATTTGAATTAATTTTTTTCCTTTTTCGATATTAAATAAAAAAAGATATTATATAAAGGGCACACTGGCTTGGTTGGTTAGGGTGTTGTTCTCGTTTCCAAAAGGTGGTGAGTTCGAATCCAAGCTTGGCCGAAGATACGTCGTGTTCACTAATGGTGACTGGGGCACGTAAAATATGTCGGGTTGCAATGTTCTCCATGTTCCCATTACAAATTAATACCTCTGGGAATGGTTGGAGCCAGGCTTTGGTTCTTCACTGGTTACAATCTCTAAATTGGAAGATTAAAGTCGTGCCAAAAGCTATGAACCAAAAGTTGTACTTCCACCTTCGTATGAGGGTGCTCTGTGCAAAAACGGAAGACGATCTCTCACTGACTTCATTCGCCTAGTCTCGGATGGG
This sequence comes from Latrodectus geometricus, assembly GCA_026290005.1. Taxonomy (NCBI): domain Eukaryota; kingdom Metazoa; phylum Arthropoda; class Arachnida; order Araneae; family Theridiidae; genus Latrodectus; species Latrodectus geometricus. The sequence goes on along the minus strand of JAPDSC010094195.1, from coordinate 31,045 downwards.
CGGGCTTGGCGCTGCCAAGTGTCATCAAAAACAACAACAGATATTATATATCCTTGAAGACGAAATCGCACTTTTTTCATTTGTATTTTAAATTTCATAAGTTTAAATATATTTTTAGCTTTCATATTAAAAATAATCTACCAATCTGTTCAGATATTTGCCATGAAATATTACGGTTTTACAATACAAGTATTAAAAATATTTCATTTCATTCTTGTTTTATTATTATATTACATTTATTATTACGAAAATAACAAAATTAAGAATGAAATCATAATTTAAATCATTTTAGCTTTAAAAATTACTGTTCATGAAAAGATACTATTCAGTTAATTTACTTAACAAATAAACCATAAAAATTTGTTTCATAAAATAAAATTAATTGTGATTTCTTTAAAATACTATTAGTGAGTGAAAGTTAAAAAAACGGAAAAATTTAATTACATACGAACGTAACAACAAACGTGAAAAATATTATCACTCTATTGGCTTTAAGAGAAGAAAAATTTGTTATTAAGAGATTACGTAAGATAACTTTTTCAAGCAATGATAGTTCAGTACCGCAATTATCAGGTTAAATTTCATGACACAATATTAAAAGCTTATGTCTTCACATATTATAATGCTACTTAATTTAAATATAAAAGAACTGCAAAACACCACAATGTATTGAAAATATATTTCAGAAAACATCTTCCAAATATTATCCAGAGAATTAAGTGGTAATTATAAGCAGGTGGAGAAAACGTTTTAAAAGAAGATAATATTACTTTGCTTTTTCTTTGCTTATTTTATAACTATCATAAAGTTTTGAAATTTTTTTCCTTTCATAAACATTATGAGCGTGTGTATGTGTTGTATCTGTGTAGCTTAGAATTTATTTGCAATAATTTAAAGAGCTATACATTAAGTTACGTTACACTTAAACAAATCATTGTTTCCAAAATCAATACAAAATATATTATTTTTCCATAGATCAATGAATGTAAAAAATACAGTTTCTACAATATACCTTAAGTTCTTATAAACAAAATTTATTAAAATAATTCCAAATGAAATATCTATCTCGTCATTTTATTTTGCTTCAAAATTACAATAGTCCGTTTTACGTTTTTTACTAGTTTAGTGAGTGATTCTAGTGTTATGCAAATGGAAATATAAAAAAGGAAAACTAAAAAGCATTTTTAAAAAAATGTTTGAATATCATTTAATGCTTATATAATAAATTAATATTTTGTACTTAATTGCTAATTAATTTAACAAAATAATAACAGTATTGTAGTGGTCAATATTTAAACAGTCATCTTAGGTCTTAAACACTTCATATAAATTCTTATAAAATCTACATTTTTGGACATAAAATATAATTACATAAAAACTTTTGGAGTTCCACATATTTTATTTACGTTATAAAAATAAAAGTATTCTCAGTTAATTTCCTACCATAAATATTCATTTTTATATACTTGAAATTTATCCACAAAATTATAAAAATTTCATTTAAGAAAAATTATAGAATATACAGAGGAATAAAAATTAATATTATTGTTAGAACCAATTATCTCAATCCTTCAGCTGTGATATGTAAATGAATCTATCTATAGATATAACGTCTTATATTATTTTTAATTTCCAACAGCATTATCTTCATTTTAAAAGCTCTATTTTTTATATTATTTTCTTTTCCTTAATTACTTTTCATGTAAATGATTGATACTAAGTATTTTTCGAACATATTTTTAATATTTAAGAAATCGATATTTAAATATAAATTAAGTGCACTGAAAGAAATTTATCTTTTGTACAGAAATGGTTTCAATATATTATGAAATATTTTGTATTAATTTACATTTATTTGAAAAAATTGTAAAAATTCTCAAGTTAGCTCAATATAAAGAAAAATCTTAAGTTACAGCTAAGTTGATATCATTTATTTATTTTTTTTAAATATTTTCTAAAATAATATTTTCTTAAGCAAATTATTTTAATCCATACGACTTCAATATTTCATATATGCATTTTTTAATGCTTAAAAATATTTTTTAAGCAATTACGAAAAATTAATTAAGCAATTACGAAATATAATTAAGAATAGATTAGTGTAATTAGCAAGTTAATGAATAAGTAGTTACATAAATCATAAATTTGGAATAAAATTAAGACTTATGTACTATATAATGATAATTATAGCTTGATATTTTTACTCTTGTACAATATATATATATATATATATATATATATATATATATATATATATATATTTAGATATATAAATATTTATATTTTATTATAATATATATTTTAAATAATACTTTAGAAACGCGTTAATTCATATATTAAGGAATTGTGCATTTAAAAAAAGTATTAGGATAATTGAGTTAAGAATGATAGAATGTGTAAACTTTTTTTACTATATTTACACATACTATCATTCTTAACTCAATTATAATAATACTTTTTTAATCTTTATAAATTTTATTAAATTCTAGTTTATTACAGAAGTATTACGTGTAAGAATGGAGTAAAACTGTATAAGACAAAAAAAACAACACTATTCTCGGAGCTTATAAAAGAAACTTGAAAATGCTCTTAGTGTTAATTAACAAAATTTATTGTGTACTAAGTTAATTAACTAACTATATTAGTAGCACTTAGCTAAACTCATTCTGCAGTAAACTAATGTAAGGTGTTCCTTTTTAGACAATACTTAAATGTTAAGTTATTTTTAATTTAATTTCAATTAAAAATATAATTTATTTTTATCTTAGTTTAATTTCTTGGTAAATATGCTTAATTATTTTCATTCATGTTTCATTTGAATTTGTTCATTATATAATGTGAATAATACACCTTTATTACATTTAGCTAAGCTAATTATTCTTTTTTTTTTTGTTCATTCTTTTTGTACTGTATACATATATTGTTTTAAGTTCATTTAATCTATTGTATTGCTAATTGTAATACACCTCTCAAAACAATTAAAGGATATTGTAAGTTTTACATAAAATAAAGATGTAAGAGAATTTTTTTTTTTTTTTTTTTGCTGAAAATGGTAGAAGAGAATCACAATTTTTCTAATTTTCAAACTGTGGAGTATGCTAATTTTGATGTCAAAAACGTCGTTTCAGTGGCAGTGAATGAAATTTGACTTTCAACTGAATAAAAGACAAGGATGACAAGGATGATCGGCATTCAGCGACTGCTTTGCTCATGAGGCGAGCACTGCGCCGATTTCCAGTTCCTCAGCTATCATTCGTTTTGTCAGACGACGATCATTTTCCTCAAGCTGCTTGATTATTTTAATGTTTTCCGGATTCGTCTTCCTGGCTGGTCTGCTCTTCCCGGAAACGCTTAAAAATTCACAAACACCCTTTGATGTGATGCCTTCATCTTTATAAACTTCTTTGAGCATTTTGTGAATTTGTTTTGACGCGATTTCCTAAGTTTGAAACAAAACAACATATTTATTCTCTTATCCATTTTGTTTACCACGACAACCAACAATAAACTTTTCTCTCTCGACCTTAAGCAAACATGGAATAAACTCACTTAGAACCTTGCTGCTTACAAACGTTCAACCAGAAATTGCCCTTCACCACATGTGACACGTATTCTACCAGTACAGTAGTGACCTTTATAGGCTCGTTCACTGAAATTTCTTGCCATTTCTGTTTCCCAGATTGAAGTAAGCCCTGAAAGGAAAGAGATTTACGGAAATCACTGACAATGAAGGCAACGTGACGGCCGAGTTAAAGTCATTCCGAAAGAACTGCTTTACAAGAGTCTCCAAGATTTATATACAAGTTACCAACATTGCATTACCCTCCATGGAGATTAATTTGAAGGACAATAAGTTGTATTTGATGCCGTACAATATTATATTTGAAATAAAAATTCCTTAACCGAACTTTCAAGCCACAGGTTGTATTATCAAAACATGCCCTTCGTTAAGAATATTTATTAGCATCTTCCGAATTTCAATACTCTGAGCATAAAACCAGCATTAAAAGCTCGGGAAAAAGATAATTACGCATCAGAACTTAGAATTTTTTAATGCAAAGTATCATTAAAAGCAATTTTTGCCCAAAATGCATTAGCAAAATCAAAGTTGTTTTGTGATCTTGAAGTTGCGTTATTTGCTCCATGTGTTATACAGGTGGATATCAATTTTAAATGAATCTCTGAATTTTTCGTATCGTTGATTAAGGAATCGGCAACTCACATATTACCAAATGAACAATTATTGAATAATAATGAGGACTGAAGTCTTTCATTCTACTCAACGGCAAATTTTCTAAGAGTATCATTTGCAATCGCTTTCCGTTTTCTCTTTGATAGTACATTGAAGTTTCCAGACTCTTCAAAATCTATTTTCCTCTTCTTCGTATCAGTATATGATTTGGACCTAGCAATGATATTCTCACAGAACAGCTAAGCAATTGCTTCTCTCTTTTAAAATAGGTTTACCATTAAAGGTCTATATTCCCCTTTTGTAAGTAATCATTAACAATGGTAAAAGGAACGCAAATTTGTTTTGGATCCAATCGCAAATCTATTTTCAAATTTGTCTAAATTTACATGAGAAATATATTAAAATTGCTACTTGGTGCTGAAAAATTGAACTTTTTTAAACAGAAGTCATTTTTTGATAACTTATATAAGTATATTCGAAATGTTATCAAAATCCGATATGCATAATAAGTTCTTTTGCAATCTGCACTTTATTTATAACCATGCAGTACCTCCCATATATAATTTTCATAAATAACAAATTTCTTATCCTATTATGATGAATATTTATGTTGTTGTTATATATTTCATAACACTCATGTATTTAATACGTTGTCATTTGACCATATAGGATATAAATGGCACAGAATAATAAAAAAAATATGAAATTTGGATTTAATTTTGTGAAAACAGCTGACAAAATGCAACTAAAATTAAAGGTTTGGAAAACTGAAAGTGTGCTAATTGCTTTCCAAATCAAATGAAAATATATATTTTATTATAAAAAAATGTTTTAATTTCTCTCTAAACAAACAATTTAGATAAAATTATGAATAAAGTAAGAATATGTCTTATGTGTGCCTACTATAAATTTTAAATATATAACCATTGTCAGTTTTCATAAATATAAAATAAAAATGCTTTCAGTTAATACATATGTATACACTTTGTGGTGTATTACTTTAATTATTTTAAGAAGATGGCCAGATCATATTGAATCCTAATGGTGAAATATATTTACACTACTTATGTTATTTTAGCCTTGTTCAAACTCAACTCAGAAGCAAAAGATCATTATTTTGAAAAGAAGGAAACTATTTTCGTTTGGAAAAGTATTCAAAAGTCTCGGAAACCGTGTAATGCTTAAGGGAATTAAATGGAATCTAAAGTGCAGTAGCGCTTATCATTATTAAGTTTTCTTAATTATGTAATATGAAACAGTCATTTCTGTAATGAAATGATATTTTTATATCATGCATAAAAGGAAACGAAATTAGCCTAGGATAGTATAACTTTCATTTCGTTTTTTAAATTGTTAAATAGAAGGTAATTTAATTATTATTTATGCGTTATGTGTTCTTTTTCCAAACGCAAGAAGAATATGCATGGAAATAAATCATAATGGCATAAATTATTTTAAAAATACTCAACTAATTAGTTTCTGAACTACTTTTTCCAAAATACTTATCTTTCATGACTTACAGCGCAAAACATTTTGTTTCATTCAATTTTCAATTCATTATTCAGGCTTTAAAAGCTATTTATCCTTAATTATTATGTTAAATTATGGTACTAAATCTTAATAATTAACTTACTATATTGAAAGAGATAAATATATAGATTTATCTTCACATGTGAATATTTGAGAGCTATGCTGCAAACATTTAACACAATTACAGAACAAAGCATTATTTTGAAGTCTTTCTATACTCGTTGAACGTTATTGAGAAAATCAATAAACGGATTCGGCAAATTCTATATATGATGTATTGTGGTTAGATTAAATGATGTCACATTAATCTTAATATTTTCTTTAGTAAACAATCTTTGATAAAAGTTATAAATTTGAAAAATATTCTATTAAAATAAAAGTGCAGATTTTGAACTTCTATAATTTTCTTGATTGAACAAATACATTTTCCAAATTAGTAAAACCTTAATTGGTAAAACTAAAATACAAGAATTATTGCGTTCACGTGGTTTTATTAAGATGTATCATATCTCAATCTAGCAAACATAAGTTTAGCAACATTTGATATGAAAAAGTGAAATAGTTTTTATATTTGTTGATATTTGCTATTTTATGTGAGAAAACATCTATAATATATTCTTCATCTTATTTTTGTTCAAATGTTGTGTTGTTCAAGAGGTCAAACGAATACTACGAGAAAGACAAAGAAAAGTAAATCTACTACATACTCCTTAATAGATGCAATGATAAAAAGGTTTTTGTATCTAAATTATTATATGCAATAATATTTTTATGTATTATTAAAGTTAAAAATGATTTGTTACTTAAGATTTACTCTTTTTTTATTTTTTTCGCTATTGACATTCAAATCAATAGTACTTCAGATGTATTCATCATCATTTATTTCTTTCGTTTTTTAACTTATTGGTCACATTCAATGGTTAGTTTTACTTGAATAGAATATTTAAAATTATTTTATTTTTAAAAATAAATGTTATAATTTATAATATTTATAAGTATAAATGCTATAATTATATGAGTGTAAACGCTATAATTTATAAGTATTTATATAAAATAAAACAATAATTTATCACATAGCTATGGTAGGCTTATTTTCTCATTTTCTTATTTTTGTAAATAATTGCAAAATAGTAAAGCATATTTAAAATGCAATATGCTTTTTTAAAAAGAATTGTGCATTAATTGGAATAAAATGACTTATCATTTAAAAATTAGTTATGGAATATTAACACATTTATGTGTAATGGATAGATACTGACATCAAGATTAGTTTGACAAGTCAAATCCATATGTGTGTGTGTGTGTTAACCCATATGCACAAAGGGTGCCCTTATTGAAATATATTGTAATTGCTTTAGTGCGCACTTTCGCATATGTTTGTACTTATAATCATCAAATTTTTAACAGAAAATACAAACATTCAGTCATCGTCATATGAATTTATAAAGCAACGTTATTTAATGTAAATATATGAAACGCTTTTTGTAAATATCCAAATGAAGTATTTTTATTTTTTCTGGTTTTTCGTATTGTAAATTGTTTAATTTTGAGGAAATGAGATTTGTAAAAGAACTTACAATACTGAATTATTTTCTTTGCAAAAATAAATACATAAACACATTTTGTATAAAAACCAATAGTATAATGGTGTACATTACCAATATTTTCCAATATTTTATTTTAGAATATTTACATTTCAAATATTTTAGTTGAAATCTCTATATTAACAAAAGTGAATTTTTTCTCATTTCAATGAAATAATTCTATAACAATTTAAAACATTTTGATATATTAAATTACAAATTAATATTTTAATGAGAATATTAGAAATTAATAATAATTAGATTACTTCTTAAAATCTTGTTGAGCATAATAATGTGAACCATAATTTGATTCCTTCTTAATCTATGTTTCCTATTTAAAAAATATTTAATCAAAACACAATTTAAATCTATATGAATATGTTCTACTGATATTTTAAATTTTATTGTTTATTAATAAATATAATAAAGATAATATTTTTAATTGCATTTTTTTATGAAATTTTGCAAACACATATTTCAAAATTAAATAAAAAATATTATTAAAAATTATAATAGTTTTAATTACTTTCTCAAAATTATCGAAGTTAACATTATTTTATATTTTGTATTGAAACAAATAATTTCACTGGCAAAAAAGAAATAATAACTTATGTAATCAATGTCATGAATATCAGAACTTATATTAATTATGATCAAATGAGCTTCATAAACAGATTTTCAATCAGTCCTTTAATTTGATTTCATCCATCATTTTCAATTTTTTCTATAATTTTTTTAGTTGAACTGTTGTTCTCCATACTTCCTTTTCTTAAACTTTATCTTACAATTGATTGTGAAATTGATTTCCAATCCTCTTACAAATATTCACAATGTCCTTTATATTTATTTTGGGATTCCTTAAAATTATTAACAGTGAAAGGCGGGAGACTTATATTTACAAACGCGGTACTACTCCAAAATTAATCATAAAAATATTTACTTTTTACATTAAATTGGATATATTTAACATTTTAAATAATGCATTAAACTAGTTTCTAAAAAATATTTCCAATTATCATTCTGTACAACTTTAACATACTAAATAAGATATTCAAAGATAACTTATGCATTTGTAACAGTGAAGAATGCTAAAGAGATGTGCAAGATGATAGTTTTCAGTGTTTGAGAGGTTCTTGATCTCTTTTATTAAAACGTATGTTCATCACTACTACATGTAATCAACAAGTCTATCATTTGAAATGGCTCATCTAGGTACATGAGACAGACTCATATGATTTGAATCAGGTAAGAATTAAACAAAAAGCAACTAGATGAAAGAATAGAAAGATAGAATATCAAGTTTTTATGGACATTTCAATGCCTTGTTCCACGATATATTAATTGTTTGCAACCCAGTTTTCGCACACGCAATTTCCACTTTGCTTGCCGAAATGAATCTGCAATTGAAACGCCATTTTCATATATTACTTTTAACAATGAAACAACAGTGACTTCGTATATAGCAATACAAGCTAAAATGATGTGAAATACTTTGATTAGTAAAACGTGCTGTCAGGTGATAAATTTCTTAACTAATATGTTTTGGAGAATAACTACAAAGTGTTTATATGCAGACTTGCGGTGGTGTACGATAAATTATATGCAACTACGTTTGTATTTTTTTAATTCCAAGAGATTTTTACGTGAATACGTAGTAACTTAAGCAATGTATTTTTGAAATCAATTTTAAAAGAGAAAGGATGCTAATGTTGAACAGAATAAAATATATATAAAAGTATGTCATTTTGAATACCTGTTCTAATAAACTAAAGAATTTGATAATCTGATAGGCTGCAAGAAGAAATTCTTATGGAAGAACGGCAAAAAGCTAAAATATAAATGTGTCATGGAAATTACACATGACTTTTGAAATGAGTTAATTATATGGGGTTGAATTTAAATTGACAGAGTTATGTCTGTTTTAAAATAAGATCAAGTATTTACGCATCAGAAGGAAAAGTAGTTTACGATTTAAAATGCACATACATTATGCTTAAGTTTCATATTGGCCATATAATATAAAAATATTTTTATGCTGTAACTGTCTTGCTGTAACTCGCTTTGTGAGGAACAGCCTGAAAGAAAATTTTAATATATTTGCAGTTTGAGTATTGAAAATAAGTGGTACATTATTTAAGTAATAAAATTTATAATGCAATATATATGCAGAATACAGTCATTTTTAAGGAAGTAAGTGACAAACACGCTTATGAATATTTTTGGGGTACTCTCGGAAAATACGTTGACATCAGAGTGAGTACGACTTTTGTTCTTTGAAATTTCAAAATACAACCTTCTCTGAAATGAAAAGCATTCTCTGAATTATTTATGATTGCCTCATCACCTCTTCATAGAAAGTACCTATTTGCAAAAACTGTATTCAACATAAAATATTTTATCATTTTTAAGACTATATATTTCGTTATATAAGCCTGTAAACAAATTATTGCCTGAAGGATATTTTTCATGTTTGTACATATAAAAAATAAATTTCTATATCTTTTTCCTATATTATGCTTTCTTACTCTTTCTTACCTGTGATAACAGCATTAATAACTACCTCTTATCTCTTTTCTTCTTAAATAATATTGCCCTCTGAATTTTTCTTTTAATGCATGATAAAATGTAAAATATTGTAAGCATTTAATTTTGTAAACTTTATTGATATAAACAGCCCAAAAAATTAAAAAATGTAATATTTGATAGCTTTGTATCTTTAATTTTCATTTTATCACGGTAGTAAATATTTTCAATGATTTATTTTCAATAAGATTGTAGATAAATTTCTTCGTACCCTAAAAAACAAACGAACATGGTAAAAACATATTATGGTGTAAATAGTTATTTTTTATAGTTTAAAAGAAAAGATAATTTAAAAAGTGATGACAGCTCCATTCCATAAATAAAAACCATTTATTATTGAATTATTATTATTGCTCATTTCATCTTTTTATAAGAACTTTGTTTTTACAAAAAATAAGAAGAATGATCTGATGCCAATGTCTTCAAAACTATGAATAGAAAATTAAAACATGTTAAGAAAAAAATTTCTTTGCAGCTTTAAAATTTAGATTTCACTTCAGATTTAACAAATGTTAAATCTAAACATTATTATTAAATAGTTTCTTCAAATAGTTAAATGTATTGTATAAGCCAATAGATTACACCTTATTAAGGATATTCAGAAAAACAATTCTGATGCACAAGGATTTAGTAAAATATTAATAACTTGTAAAATTTGCAGGGTATGCAACACATTTTCAATGCCTATTTTTCTCTACAAATTCAAATGCTTCTCTGTTATCAGATATTTTGAACTGCATTATGGTGTTAAATATTTTTATAGAGTTTTAATGACATTACTTTAACAAAAAAGAAATAATCAAAATTATATCAACACTGTTTGATTAAAAATGTGAATTTTATAAAAATCATCATCATTTTGTTTTTGCAGAGTCGCATTTAATATTTTTGCGACATTTTTTTTTTTACTGAAACATGCAATTTTTTAATTCATAAATATCCTAAATCTTTTTAACAACTTCCAAAGTCTTGTTTTAAATATTTTTTTAAATTGTTCTATAAACACAATTCTTGTTTACGAATTTTATATCGAAGTATCAAATGCAAAGTTAACATTAAACATATTGAAATTAAGAATATATGGAAATAAAGTTTAAAATGACTAAATGCTCCTCTTAAGCCATTAAATATATGGAATGCCAGTAGCCTGAATCCAGACATCTAACTTGGAAGGAGACAAACACCGTTCACAGACATCTGCACCAACTTCAAGCTTATCCAACTAATACAGTAAATTTGCGTAATGCTAAAACATGAAATGGAGATTAATTTGAACTGATGGAATTCTCGAGTAAATTTCCCTTCCGATATGAAATGTTTAATGCAAATAAGAACTAAGCTGAAATTACAATATCTGGTATAAGATTTAATGGTTAATTTCTACACATTTTCTAACTATATATTTATGAATTAATGGAAATTTTACTATCTTATGCACTTCAATTGTTTCATTAAGCTTAATTTTTATGTATCACATAAAGTTATTTCACATAATGATATTAATAAAATATCTATTTCTAAAACATTTATGCATTCAATAACGTTTATATATATTTTGCTATCTTTTATATAATTTTATATTAAATATTATTATTTCCCATTATTTCATCATTTATAATTATTTATTATATTAAGATAATTATAATATTATTGAAATATACCACATAGCATCTATTATAAATACAATTGCTTTTGATAAGTACATTTATTTATGGCAAGAACTATATCTAATTTTTAAAAAACTTTTTTTAAAAAATAGCAATTTAAATTTCATTAATAATATTAATGATACATTAAGACTTATATTAAAAGTTAAAAACTAGCAAATGTTTCGTAGCTTATAGAATTATACAGAGGAATTTGCAATAAGAATTTATTTATACGCATTAAGACAAATATGTAAGAATATAAATTCTTAACTGTGCTAGGAAAAGAAATGTTAGTAGAGAGAAAATATAACAGAATGTTAGTTATCACTAAAGAAAAATGGCGCAATTTGTTAATCTCAAAGACTAAGATTTGAAAATGTATCTTTTTCTTATTTGAAAGGCGAGTTTATATTCTAAAAAAAATCTGTGTTCGTAGATGAAGTTGAATTTCTTTACCTCATTGTTTTATAGAAGATACAATTTTGAATATT
>JAPDSC010094195.1:0-14017 GCA_026290005.1 Latrodectus geometricus | reverse complement strand
TATATATATATATATATATATATATATATATATATATATATATACATTTATAAGGCATAGCATAGCAATTTTTTTTGTTAATTCTGTTTGTTTGTTAAAATTATTGATCAATAGTATTATATTAATATGAATTTATTATTCAAAAAAATCCAAGTAAAAAAGCATTAGATATAGCTATTAACATGAATAAAAGAAAAAGTATATGTATCTGACTTATTATAGTCTTAAATAAACAGTCCAAGACGCTGAGTAAAAGTTTAATTTAATTGAATTTAAGAATTTACTTTTCAACAGGCCACAAACGCCAAGAGGAAACATGAAAGAATGTCAGAAATTTTTAGAAATTTTCTCAACCATAATAAAGTTGAAGAGTCAAGTAGTATTTGTTTCACAAAATAATTAACATTTTACTACTTGGTATTAAAATTCCAGAGGTTAAAATTACGGTATATTAATTATTAACCCTCATGAAAAATAAGAAGCATAACACTATAACTCTTGTTATTCACTTTAAACATATCATAGGTGCTTTATGTATATGAAGTTATATTTTTCTATAAAAAAATCAAATTTTTTGTTTTAAATTTTATTTAAAATCTTATGCTACATGACTTGCTCTGCATAATGATTTGAAATAATTTTATAACCTTCTATTTACAAAATATGAAAACACTCAAAACATTTAGGAAAACATAGAAATTCCGTAGAACAAGAATAGGAAACTAAGAAATATTGATTTTAAGGTTAATATATAGAGAAGATTGGTAGAATATTGAACTTTTAAAGCTTTTAAAAGTTAGCGAAAATTAGAAAATTTTGGAACTGGTAAGAATTAAAAGATCTAAAATTTTGCGGAATAAAGTGATCAAAATAATAAGAACCTTATTACTGTTAAATAAGAATTAATAAGAAATATAGTGGTATAAAACAGCCTGCTTTTAAAAATTATGTAAATATTTTAAGCCTGAAATTCAATCTTCAAAACTTAATTTTCAATTATTAAAATAATACATATTTTAAATATTTTTAGCTGTGGTCATAAACATTTTTTAATTTAATCAAAATAAATATTAAAATATTTGAATTACAAATCTCCTTTTTTTTAACTTTTTACTTATAATATATTTTTAAAAATATCACCGTCTCTTGAAAACTCGCAAAATTGTTTCACTCTAATTATGAATTATTAACTTTTAATATTTATAAGCACTAATTTTGGACACATCATTGCATATAATTTGAATACAGTTTATGATCATAAATGTATAGAAATTTTATATAAGGGTAATAAATAGAGACTTATTTTTTTCAAGTAAATAAATCTAAAATATTTAAATTTATTTATGCATTATATTGATTTTTTATTGTTTAAATTTCAAATTACTGTGATTAACCTGTTGAATTTTTGGTCTGTCAAAACTCCTTAATAAAATTTAAAACTTTAATTTTGATAATAATTTAATATTTTCAGGTATTAGATTCGACCAATTAAAATTTACTTTTAAATTGTTTAAAGACAATACTACGATTACTCAGGTTGTGAAAAGTTTTCTAATAACTTTGCATTTTTCTGTAAATTATTTATTCAGATTTACTTGATAAAGACATATTAAATTTTACTACATAAAAATTTTTAAATTCTAAAACTAAGTTTATTAATAAAATTTCTTGTATACTTTTAAATACATATATATACATAAATATATTTTATTGTAATTTAGAATTTCCTTATTTAACGGTAATTCCAAAACTCGAAAAATGTCACATAGAATTTAGATTTATTATTTTTGGAGAACTAAATCGCATATGAATAAGCCTAATATTATTTTGATTAAATATTTATATATAATTTTAGAAAATATTATTCAATCTAAAGTAACTTGGTCTATTAATAATAATAGACTAGCAAGATTTTGTTTCACATAATTGATAATTGTATTTTTAGTATTTTTTTTCCTTTGATATTAAGATCTTTTTACCAATATACCCATAGATAAATTAAATGATGTAACAAATTTTTATTTTCAAGATTATAACCATTTATTGAGTATTAATTTTGAACTCAGAAATAACGTAAAATTGTGTATTTTTAACAGCTATATTTATAATGGTGGAAACATTTTTTATTCAGAATTGTATCATTTCACAGACTTTTAATTTTTCAAGAATACTAGTCAATTTATTTTTAAATTGTTTTGAAAAAATTTTTGTTTATTACTTTTCTTTAGCTTTTCATTTCAATGACCATTTTATTGTTTCCACTAATACAAAATGTTTGATATTTCTCAATTAACTAATTTAAATTAACTATATTAAAACTAAGATTTTCAACAATAGCACCAGATTTTTAGAATTTTTGATCAATGTTAAGGATTCAATTATTTATATTGATGTTTATGATAAAGCTAGTCAATTAATTTTAAAGTTAACAAACAATTATTATTGGAACTTTAATATTTCTTAAATATTTACAAGAAGGTTATATTTAATGAAATGAATATCATTTGCAATATTTTCAATGATTATGAATTCAATAGAAATCAACTAAGATGATAAATTCATTATCCTAAAGACAAAAATGTCCCTGTCCATTAGCTTAAGCTATGTATTAAGTAGTATATCGCTAGTAAAATTGGAGTAAAACGTGTAGTTTCTACAATTGTGGAAGAACCTTCCAAGCATTGAAATTCTTACTAGAATCCGGAAAACATCTACTTTTGCATCAAATATACTCTTTAACTCGGAATTCACTTCATTATTACTAAGAACTTTATTTTTAAACTTACCTCATAGCTTTTCAAAATACTTTTGACAATCATTACCCAAATTTAAATAAATGGGTTTTCATACATTATGGCATTGATAATGTTTTTACTGCACTTCATGATAGGTCTCTTTTTCTACTTTAGATTTGAAAACACTTAATTCACATAATTGAATATTTCATATAAATATGCATTATATGATAAATACCAATAATTAATTGAAAAAGAAATAGATTCTTTTGGAATATATTGTTAAATTAATAGTATTGAATAAAATTAAATATTTAATATTATGGAGACAGAAACAAAGTATAAGTTCCAATATTGTCAGTTTATTTTAAAATCAATATAACGAACCGGGTCTCAATTTCTTTAAAAAAACAAAAAAAATGTAATACAATACAATGCAAATTTGAAACCTATAAACATATGTCATGGTTACATAATGACTACTAATGATTTAAAGTAATCCAGTTTTTATAATTTAAAGGGAATTTCAAACTCTGATACACCACTCATGCTATTAAGATATGACTAATATTTATGAAGGATATTTGAATAACGTACTCAAAGAATAAGAATTGATTTTCTAACTTAGTTGTATTTCATTAAAAAGTCTAATCGAATATGTGTGTCAAATTCTTCCCTGATCACAAATTTCACAAAAGTTATATGTATGATACACAGCCGAGCAGTTTTTAATTGTTCTCGTTATACGCAAAGGAAAAATATACTTTGTTTTGCAGGTCTAGGTACGCAGTAGTTTACCAATGAACAAAAATTGGTTTTCGTAATCTGATTTAGCCGTAGTTTAGCTTCTAGCTTGTGAGTCGTTATTTGATTTAGAAAACATTAAATGTTTTCTAGTATAAACTTTTCCACGTGAGCTGTAGTACTCAAATATGTCTTAAGAATTTAAAAGTTCCGAGTATTAATATAATTTTGTGGATTGTCACTGAAAGTTATAATTAATGTAAGTAATTTTAATTATTCTTTTGTAACCAATTCTACATTTACAAGTGTATTGCAGACAAGCACAATCTTTATTCAGATAAAAAAAATTCATGGATAACTTATTTAACAAAACCATGCAACTTTAAATATATATCATCGTCATTTATCCCTTAAGGGTCTTATATTTAATAATTTCTTTGTAAAATTATCTTAGTCTACTTATTAATAATATAGTTTTGAAAACTTTTGTTGGCTATTGGGATATTAATTTGGGGAAAAGATTTAATTTTTAAAATATCATATGTAAACAATTTAAAATTTAATATGCAATATCCGAAGATTTAGAAGATATGAAAAATGTGATTTAATTTTCCTATTTCCATTTCTTATAATAATACATTTAAATTTTAAAAGTAAAATTTAGTGAATTTACTTTGTTATTTTAAAGAAAATTTAAAAGTACATTTTCATTTTTGCTTGAAGAAATAAGGAGGAAAACATATTCCTGATTTCGGACAATATTTTGTACCTTTCGGCTAATTATTCCCTACTTTAATATACAATTAAGGATTACAAAAGTTTCAAGAATTCTTTTGTTTGAGCTAAATTTTGATTAAAAGTTAAGGCAAAATTGTGTTCCACAATATTGATTATTTTCTCCTTGAGTTCTACGAAAAGTTTAGAAATTTAAGTAAACAATTGACGTGTTAATCACATTTCATTCAAATCATCAATATTTTTTAAAATTGAGCTATTATAAATTAAATTCTCTAAATATAATGAGTTTGTTCTTGTTATACGGTAATATTTTTATGATTTTTAAACTAATTTTTCTATTACCAAAAATAATTTATCATTTAAAACTTATTTTTTTTTATAAATTATAGTCCTTTTCTATATTTAGCTTGTTTTCCTTTATAAACTGTCTCATATATAATTTTTAATATTGTTTTTCCTATAATTACTTATAAGATTATATACTTAATAACATTGCATCTTAAACGATCAATATTTATTTTAAAAACTCAATAATTTGACTAAAAAAAATCAAGTATTCTTTAAATCATAAGCTTGTTCATAAGCTGGATATGACTCAATCATAAGCTTGTCCTTACGATCGTAAATAGTAAATATTATAATACTGGACAAGCAAAAGCAATGTTCTGCATAACATTTATCATATTTTAATTGAATTTAATTGGAGAGGTATTCTTTATTAACTCAATGTCAATAGTAAAGGGCGTTGCCACAAGAATTATACTCAAATTTGTCTCTAATATTACTTCTTCCTAATAATTGAAAAATGAAGAAAGCGCATTGTGAAATTATCGCATAAGTATCATCAAGAATATAATGAATGGAAATTTTAATCCAAAAATATTAACCATGAAATTAAAATATTAATTTAACGACTCACTAGTAATAAAGAATAAAATTTACCAATAGTAAAACTAAAGTTAAAATAATAAAGGATATCTCACTTGGCATTATTCTAAGCTTGATGCATCAAATGCATAAAATGATATATTGGGGAAAAAGAGCGATGTTGTAGTGAATGACCTAGAATGAAAAATAGCATAGTGCTTAAGAAGCAGCTTCATTAATAATGACTTTTACTTGTGAATATACACACACACGAATGTGTAAAACATAACATTAATGTAAATTTTAAGTAGATATCCATGAAATTGAAGAAAAGAGATTCTTGTGATCAGAACCATGAGAACGAATTTAGGTATAAAAGTTTTGGTCATAAAAATGACACGAACAAATAATTATAGCCAATGTGGTTATATGCAAAATGCATGTAGTTGACACATTCAAATTAGGACTGCAATACATGAAATTACAAAGACCAACTTAGCTGCATGTGTAAGTGAATACTTTCATGAAATATGTCTAGAAGAAATCATATGAATGAGTTTACACGTGAAAGAGTGATTAAAAAGCTGTAGGAGGGCCGCTCTGTGCCCAGTATTGTTGAAGCAATAGAAATCAACTAAAGTGTACTTACATGTGCTTGGAAAAAAGTCTTAGAAATCACAAGGTGTCGTTTAGAAAGATTGGTGGTAACAGAGCTCGAAAGGATGTGGAGTATATCTACAGTATATAATCATCATTTAATAAGCCCGTCTTTATTTAAAATGGTCTGTAGCAAGTCACCGAGATATTTTTATACTTTTCACCGAGCTACTTTACCGACTACTTTAAACTTTAATCCCCATATAAATGTAGTTACTATATTCTTCTGACATATTAAGTATGAGAATTATTAAATGTTAAGAGTTTGCAATATTTTAAAACCTTTATCCTATATACCTATGAATTTTTCATAACTGGCATATTTCATTGATATTATTTAAATATCTCAAAATATTTTTATATCTCAAATTATTTAAATATCTCAAATTCTATTTATTTTGTAAACTAAATTTTTATTTATTTTACTAATTTTGATTGATGCTCCATACTTACAATTATAGATGACACTTACTATGTTATTAAGAATATTTCAATTTTGGTCTTTAATGTAATCATAAATTTTATCATAAAATTTAAATATTTTTAGATTTATTAAACCCATTTACAAAAATATATTTTCATGTCAATATGTACAACATAATGTTAGTTAAAATTTCATAATATTTCAATTTCTTTCTACTTATTTGTAATTATCGTAATTAAAATATATTCGTATCGTAATTAGAATATATTCGTTAGAGAACTCCATTTTAAAACTATCTACAAATATAAAATTTAGTTCTATTTAATAACTTTTAATTAAAAATATTTAATTTTAGTTTGATTTCTTTGTTTCGACTGATTCACCTTAAAATTAAATTAAAAATATTTTATTACAGATAATTTTTGATTAAAATGTAAGTCTTCAAAAAAAATGATATCACTCTGAAAAATTATTTTATCTTATAAATTATGTTCCTCTCTTGGTTTTTTTGTAATTAATAAGGATACCTATTTCTCCAAAATAGTTAGGTTAAAGTGCTAAGAAGAGGTGTAAAGAAATAAAATTTTAGATTCTTCCTCAGCTTTTTAATCAGCGTATTATAATAATATACATTATAATGTATTCAAACCCACTCTTTATTTTTACCTGATATGTGTAGTTTACTCTTTTTATTTGTTATCTTATTTTAAACGAATATTCTGAATAAACTTGTAATCATTAAACAATAATTCGATTCATTTATGGCATATTTTCTAAAGCAATAAACAGCGTTAGAAACAGATGATCATATTTTTTTTAATATTATTTTTCATTATTTCCTCATTTTTGCAAGTAAACATTTTTAAGGCTTTATATATGTTTCATGAAAAGTTTTATCATATTTTTTAGATATTCTAGTGCATTTTACAACTTTTCTTATACACAATATTTAATTTTAATTAGAATAAAATTTTAATATAGATAGTAGCCTTTTATATTTTAAACCAGATTAAAGGGATAATACTACTGATTAAAATGATTTATACCTGATACTACTTCATCTTTCACACAATTTTTACCCGATGCTACAAGTTATCCGCTCATTACCATTATAATCAATTTTATTTTTGCAGAGGTTATTGCGCAGACAGACAGAAAATGTGAAATAAACACTCCAACTAGCATGACCACCATTTGTTCTAAGTAGTTTAAAATTTTGAACACTAGAATCTAGTAAAAAATCTGGTAAACATTCTTGTGTTCAAATTTTTAAACTACTGTTAAATAATGTTGTTAAAAAATGATTATAACTATTGAATATATACAATAGCCATCAGAAAATACTTTCTCTATATCCAAAAAGGTATGATATTCAACTCACATACCAAATTACAGTAAGCGACATAAAATTTAAGATTTATAGACGTGAATGAACCGAGAATGGATTTTTTTTACTCTCTTGATTGAGGTATTTTGAAAATAAATTTATCTTTCAACTTCATCTGTTGGAATAATCAAAATATTAACAAAAATAATACATTTTTTCTTTAAAGTGGAATTAAAATATACATTTTCAAAACTTTGACTTAAATATTTTTAAATAAAAAGATAAAAGAAATAAAGATTACACGAAGTAACTTTTATGCAAGATTCATAAAAACATTTTATTTTTCAAATTAATTTTCTTTACTTTTGTCCCAATTAATTAGTTAACATTAATACTTTAGAAAATACTGCATACACAGAGGCAATATCAAACATGATTTTATTATTTTACCAAAGATATGAAAGAATTTATTATTTTCTATCAACATTTGAATAAGATTATATTTATTATTTTAAATTTATAAGAATTTTTTAAAGTAATAGTTTGGTTTTTTAGCTGATAAATACTAACTTTTGAGTTTTATTTTAAAATTGCTATAATGATGTCCCTCAAAATCAATTACTGTAAAATAAATGTCAAGGTTTCATTTCATGTTATTTTTTAAATCAGTTTTCTTTTCAAATATAATTTTAAATTTTAATAGTAGCATGAGCAAAAAATTTGAAATTGCTTACATATTAATTTTACCTGTCTGTTTAGCAAATAAATTTATAAAAATTGCTTCAGATAAAAATATTTTTAAAACTGTATTTTATTATGACTATTACAAATATTAAATAGAATTAAATTTAAAAAATAACATATTTATAGATTTCTATTTCATATACTTTTTCAATAAATTTTTGTTCAATTTTATCTCTTATGATCATAAAATGAGACAATTTCCCATTTTTTTTTATAAATCCATCAAAGATTACAAGATTATTGTAAGTCAAGAGATGATATTAACTCAATAAATAACTGTATTACTTCAGTTTCGGTTTTATCTCCATCCTTTTCTAGCTGAATTAACTGCGCATAAAATCAAACTCAGTATTCATTTGGTGTACAATACGTAAGAACAGGAAAAGGGATTTTATTTTCTTACACTCTTTTACATCTCCCAGACAAGTTTAATATTTCACTTGGTTTTGTTTCCTGAATCACAATACTTCAGAAATAATTTTCCAGTTCAGTGAGTTTCGAACGCCAATCCTTAGGAGCATTTTATGGATATAAATGTTGAAACCACAACTTGTTCTCATTTTTAGTTACAAGGCTTTAACTGATACAACATTATCATTAAATATCATATATGAATGATCACATCTTGAAGAATAAGTTTTCCCTGTTTTGACAAGCTTAATCTTCCATATTATACATATGCAAGCAGCTTTTGACATATAATAAATCTGTTTATCGTTGATACACTTTATTTGTATTTAAGAATTTTCTCAGTTTGTGCAATTTTAATAAAATATTATTCTTAATTAACATTTTTAACATGAAGTTCTTTATTATAGTGTTATAGTTTTTTTAATTTCGTAAAAATTACATTGGTTCTAAATCGGTTCCTGATAAAGCAATATGAAATGTCTTCGCTTAACAATGATAATTGAAACTAAGGAGAAAATTGCTTAAATTCCTTTATAAATTTGTGTGTATTGCATTGTAGCTTTCTAAATAAATTATCTTAATTTTTCACTCATTATAATAAAGTAATTTTTTTATTGTAATATAAAAATAAAATTTTTCTTACTGTGTAAGACTTTTGTAATTCAATGTATACAGGCTCAAGTATTTTGAATTGTATTAATTATATCTATTAATGAATACATTGACACAGTTATAAAAATTTTTTACTTTATAATAAAAATCTTTAAAAAATTAACAACATATTTTTATTATATTAAATTTACATATAGTTTAAAGTATTTTTAAATATTTACATTATTGTAAATAGTCATGGCACAGTTTTTATTTCTAATGAAATTTAGGAAATAATGAAACAAACTCATTACAAAAAGGATGAACATTAATTTATGAAAAGAGTTTCCATCACGTAAAACATTATAACATTATTTATTCAATTGCTTATTCAGGTAGATCATGGAAAGATTTAAGAGATACCAGTAAAGTTCCCTGAAAGAAATTTGTAATAAGAAATATATATTTTTTTACATGAAATATATTTATATATACACTTGTTTCATAAATTAAGGAAAAATCACAAAATGTTCTTCGTGGAATTTATTTAAACTGAAAGACATTTTACCACACAAGTAGCATAAAATTAAATCACCAAACAATTATGGTATCATGAAAATTAGCATATATATATACAATGAATAAACGAGAGGTGTAAACTTGGTATAGTAAAAGTACTTTTACTATGGATATGATCCCTTAGAGAAGCAATACGGCAAATACAGCAATATGTGATCTTCTCAATTATGCGGTTTTTAATTGTGTAGGAAGTGTTAGTTATTGTAAAGGAGTTGAAAGCATAGCTAGGGTCTAAAGAAAGGGAATGAGAGCATTTGGCAACGTTAAAAAGCATCCCAAACATGATTGGTCGGGTCAAAGTCCGGTGATCGAGCTGGCCACAGTATGCACTCAGCTGTTTCCTCCTCAAGATAATGATCTATGATGCGAGCCCTGTGTGGCCTTGCATTAACATCCTGTAACAAGAAAGCATCACCAATTGCCCCTGCGTAAGAAGACACATATGCATCCAAAAAGCCATCTCTATAGTGTGCGCATTAACATTTCCATGGGAAAAGACACTCGTCCGCCTAAAATGATACCACCCTAAAAACAGAGTCTGCCTGATCCGCATTTATGTCTTGCACGGATGTTTGCTGGAGGAAAACTAGTTTCACGTTCTCTTCAAATGAAAATGTGTCCACTATCACTTTCAAACCTAAACCTGGACTACTCCGAAAATAAAATAGCCTTTCATTCATCACGCATCCAGTAGGCGCGTTGATCATATCAATTTTTTTTTTCAATGGCGTGAATTAAACTGGACAGAAATGACTGGTTTCCTTGCGCAAATATCACGTTCCTGAAGTCTTCGGCGCATGGTTAATCTAGATACCAACCTTCCGGGTCATGCAGTGTGGGAGTATTTGAGTTCAGCTGCAGATGCGGTTTAATTCCATTCCTACGTCCACTCCATTCACGACAAATATCTGACAACAGCAGTAATGGTAGTGCGGGGTCGTCCATGGCTGGACCTCCTGGATGCTGAATCCATTTTCAGAAATTATTGCTGAAGTTTGTGAATCACAGACTGACACGCATTCAGATATCTGTCCATTGTTATTTGACTTTACCCTGCTTCTAATCACTCAATAGTTCACCATCGAAATGGACCACACAAATGATGCTTGGAGGCCATTGTTACAATTTCACTAAACCAGATTTCTAATCTCAGACACGAAGCGATAATCTGGCCTTGCTCTGATACATATATTTTTATGCTCTTCGTAAATGACGTATTCCGACAGCAGCACCATAATTTTATATAATGTCATATTGTTCAGCTGTTTTTACTTACCAACATATTTAAACTTCATTAAGAGTGGCTTATTTTTTTGGAAGAATTATCGCCATTTTTGTGATTTTTTCTTGATTTTTGGCAACCAGTGTATATACATACATACATATACATATAAACACACATATATATGACTGTGTGTTTTGAAAATGTTATATCAATATGTTATGCTATTAATATTGGAGCAAACAAGTTATTACTGGTTGATCGGTTATTTAAATGCACGATTAATTTTTATTAAATAAAATTAGTTACAATTGTCTCAAATTATTACAAGATTAGCTTGGACTGCAGGAGTACAACTTTCCGAACTGGGTAACGTAAAGAAAAGATACAATAACTGCTTAAAAATGTGGATAAAATTTAATACTAACGATTAAAGGAAATTTTAATTAATTGCAATATGGGTTTGATACCAATCATTTAGAATAAATGATATGCGTTAATATCAATGATTCACGTTTTGATAATATTGTTGGAATCATTCTCCAATAAAACATCTGTTGGAAAAAAAAGATCTAATTTAATTTTTCGTCACAGAATAACTATTTTATAGTGTATAATTTAACATTTGAAAGATATTTATTATCAGAATAGCTATCTGTATATGCTTGTATTTCTATGGATAATATATATATATATATATATATATATATATATTGATTGTTCATATACATATCATAACTTCATTCTAACGAAAGTTTTGGAAAGAAAATTGTTTTCAGTTTATCCATCCTAGTAACATCTCAGTAGCTTGAAGCACATTTTTTAGATCTCTTACAGGAGTACTTGAAATAGTTCATAACAAAATCTGTGATGAATTTCACGTATGCATATAATATATATTCTTGATTGTAGAAAACACTATATTAAAACTTTTAGGAAATGGTAGCTTAAAAATAATATATCTTTATTTGGTTACAGTTTTAAGTTGTTTGTCAAAGATGAAAAATCGGATCAACAATTTTATTATTTGTTAGTAAATACATAAACTTTTTTCTATCAAAACTTACATTTATTGATCTCATATCAGTTAGCAAAGTATTGTTTTTGTCTAGATTATATTTATTGAATAATACATTTACTCTTATACCTTTTTCCTATAAATTACATAATTTATTAAGGTTTATATATATGTTTGCATCATTTGCTGTCTTAAACATTTTTACTTTAAGCATATATAATTGTCTTTAAAAAAATTAATTTAAGTGTTTTTCAATTTTTGTCATCATTTTAGTCACTATATTTCTTAAAAAAATATAAAATGTAAAATTTCTAAAATTGAAAAAAATATTAAAATTTCTTTATATTTGTACATAAATATTTCATTATAAATATTAAATTTACAAAGAAATGATTTAGTAAAATAAATTATTTAATTTAGTTTTAATTCAGTTAAATATAACGAAACGGAATTTTTGGTACATTTTTGCATGTAAATGATGAAATTTAAATTATTTTTGAACATGAAATATAAAATATGTGACATTACTAAAATAAACTGCTACATATTTTTCTTATGCATGAATTTGGGGAAGACGTAGTAAGACTATGATTCAAATAAGGCACTGCAAAGTTTTTTTTTTTTCTTCGAGTGCCAGCCAGGCTGTCAATTTTCGGTGCGTTGCTCCACTTTTTCAGCTGAATCTTAATTTGGTGTGGAGTCAGAATTCTTCAGTGTACACATGTCATAGTTACCTTTTAATTGCGTAGTCAACCATTTATACTCATTCTTATAAGGAAAGGACAAAGAGAGAGAAAAAGAAAGTACATCCGTGCCCGAACCGGGATACGAACTCAGGACCTTCTTATCCACATTTGAAAGGTATTACACATATATTTAATATCTCACATAGAAAAACTTTAATTTCCATTTGTAACACAATAATAAAATAAATCTTAAACTTTGTTTAAATTTAAATTATAAAAACAAATTATAAAAAAAAAACTTTGACTGTATAAAAGAGTTAATATAGAAATACTTAAAGAGCATTTTACATAAAATTAAGAAATAAATAATTCATGTTTTCTTTTAAACACATGAAAAATATTATCTTTGTATTCCATATTTTCAAATTATATATTACAATTAAATTACTATTTAATAAAATTCACTAAATGAATTGAAACGTCATAAACTTATTCTTAAACAAAAATAAATTTTATTGATGTAAATTTTTTATTGTTGAATAAAACAACAAAACTAATACATCAGCGATAAATAAGTTATAATATAAATATTCAATAGCTTTTTCTGAAGTAATTGCTTCAACTTTAAGCTTTAAAATGGTCTAAAATAAATCATTTTTATAAAATCAAATGATTTCATTTCAGTAAGAAATTAAGTGAATTAAATTAAAGAAATAAGTTTTAGAGAGAGATGAAGTAATTCATTATCAAATTATAATATCTATTATGTACACTAAAACATTAGTGTTACTTTAAAATTTATCATTTTATACTTAAATATAGAAAGGAAGGTAAATAAGAATTCAAATTTATTACTTTCCACTTATTCAATTTTTTTTATATC
The DNA here is from genome assembly GCA_026290005.1 of Latrodectus geometricus. Taxonomy (NCBI): domain Eukaryota; kingdom Metazoa; phylum Arthropoda; class Arachnida; order Araneae; family Theridiidae; genus Latrodectus; species Latrodectus geometricus. The sequence continues at coordinate 391 of JAPDSC010094195.1, read as the reverse complement.
TCTTAAGCATTTTCAGAGTATAATTTTTCAACCAGATAATATAGTTATTTTAACAACTAATAACTGGGAAATACACATTTATTTTCAAAATTTAATATGAGTTTTTAGAAACTGAAACTAATAATTTATGTCTGATTTTTCTACTATAAAGAATTATAAAAGAAGAGGGTGTGTTTCCTCTTTCAGAAATACCATCATTTTACTAGAGACATAATTATAGATTCGTGTTTTTCTGAAGTTATACAGTTCTTACTCTGGAAATTTTAAAAATTTGCTTTCCAATTTATTCAACAATATAGTTAAAACCCAGACGTCTTAAGTATATGAGAGTAAGAAGAAAAAATACGCATTATTGTGGCTTAAATAACATGTTTCTTAGAAACCAGACATG
>JAPDSC010094192.1:0-10567 GCA_026290005.1 Latrodectus geometricus | reverse complement strand
AACACAACATTCAGTGTCAGCATGAATGTTGTTTTATAAAATGTATTTTTTGTGAAGAAATTTTGTAACACTCAGCGGAATATTCTATTATTCTATAATTTTAAATAGATATGATTTTCGACCACAAGAATTTTTATTTAAATGATACAATGATTTTCAGGCATTAAATTTTGTGTGTCAATAATTGCTTGGGTGAATCTCCTACCAGTACTGTCAAAAAGTTCTATTACAATTAAGAGATAATATTGAAAAAGGCTGTTAATTTTTTTCTCAATTAGCATACTAGATTGTAATTCATCTGGTGTGGAAATTAGGTTCAAGGCCTGCCTTCCCTTTGTATCCATTAAAATAATCCATAAACCCTAAAACTCTACTACTTTGCATCGTGCTATCTGCGCTCAAATTTGTTTGTTGTCTATGCCCATTTACCAAAAGGGCAAGCACTGAACAAAAGTTCAAATTTTTTCTCTTATCACCAAATTCACCTTTTTTATTTGGCATGCCTATTATTTAGATCTATTGTCTACCAATTACTGGTTGTCTAAAGATACGTGTAGTAAATAATTAAATATTTCTAAATACATCTAACAACTGCTTGGGAAACGATAAATCTAAAATGATGCGCCTCTTGGCTAAAAAGATTAAGTTTTCTGCCCATAGAACAACATAGATAGAAAATAGCACACCTACATTTAGTTTTCTACAATTCCCCGATTTGTATCACAAACTGTAGCTATTTGTGGAAATAATACACTTTTGATTTCTCTGTGTAGCTGCTCCTTCGAAAATAGATATTTATAATCAATCAGTATCTGCTTTATGATTAAAACCTCAAATAAATGTTGCTTGGTATTTCATATTCTTCTTGATATTACATTTTTAAAATTCTAGACATTTTAAAATGAAAGACATAATTGTGAAAAATCTATTTTATGTTCAAATTTATTTAAGCAGTTGTTTACTTATGAGAATTTCTATGAACGTTTTTAACATACTTTTCAACTACTTATCCGATATTAGCATGTGAACTTGGTATGGTGAATCAAGTAAAATGTGAAGACAATTTTAGAGCATAAATGTATATAATTAGACTGGACAGAAAATATTCACAAGTTATACTTTTAAAAACATTTCTTTATTTAAAATTCAATAAATTCCACTTTGTTTGAGATAAAATTTATTTTTATTTCGAGAGTGACTAAAAATTATGAATATTTGAGTACATACAAATGGATTTAAAAGCTTATTAAATATATTAAGTTCATATATTTTAATAAAGAATTTCCTTCATTTTTATGTTAAAAAAGTCCAATTGTGAAAACGTAATTTTAATTTTCATTCCAATTATGAAAGCTTTATTTTATGAAAATGTGTGTATATATTTTTAAATTCCTTACGATCATGCTATTATTTTGCTCAGATATCAATATATTTATTAGTATCTTGAAAATCATTATTGATTGAAATATGGGTATAAAAAAACCCTCTTTGTGGCTCGGTGGTCTAGGGGTATGATTCTCACTTCGGGTGCGAGAGGTTCCGGGTTCAAATCCCGGTCGACCCCAAGACTTAATTCAATCGAAGAAGAAGTTTTTTAAAGTGTAACTTTAAGAGTAATTTTGAAAATCTAAATTCCTACACACATAAGGTATTATTGGTTTAATTCTTGTATTTTATATAACCACTTATATATTTTAAAAAAAGCATATATATATATTAGTAAACTTAAAGTTTGCTCAAATTAAAAATAAATTTTTGCACAATTATTTCAGAATTGTTTATAAAAATGGCAAAATATAAAAGAAAAATGTTTATAGTTCTTCAAATTTAAATTGTTAATTATTAGGTTATAGGTTTTATAATGTATAAAGTTAAAAATAAACGTAATATTTCTCAACTTTATTTCAGAAAGAAATTTAATGTCACTAAGACGTTATGTATCAAAAGAAATGCATCTTAAGAATAAAAAGTGTTGCTTTTTAAAGGTATTGAATTATATGATTATATATTCGTAAATAAAATAATTAGTAATAAAATAATTTTCTGCATTAATAGTTTTTCTCTCATGTTTAAGGAGAAATAGCTAAAAAAAAATCTGATATAGTTTCTAAAAAAACATTACAGATGATGAAAAATAGCTTATTTTATAATGTTATTTTTATAACGCTTATCACTTATTTGTAAGAGAGAAATATAAAAATAAATAAACTTTTATACACTGCAACAAGATTTTGTATGATAAAGCAAAAATAAAAATTAGAGACAGACTTGATATTATGATCAGAAGAAAAACTGAATTATATTTCAAAACGCTTATAAGTTCTTTATGCATCATTTTAAAAATCGCTGTGCTGTTCGTAAAGATAAAGATCATATCTTTTAGAAAAATGTAAAAAAAAAATGTCTGATTTTAAATCAGCATATTGTAGAAATATTAGATAGAATTTAAATTGAAGTAATTTATTAGTATTCAGATACCATAAATGTGCATAAATGTCAATTTATTATCTTTTAAATAGAAAAAAATATGTGGGATTATCAGAGATTGAGGAATGTGTCGCAGATATTTTAAAAATAAATTATTATAAATACAAATTTTTAATTTATCTTGATTTAATGATTAAATTCTATTTGTATTTTTATCATTTTTTTTTCTCAATGAAAGCAATATATTTAATTTTCGTCAACACTGAAAAATAAAAAACCTGTTTTTTTAGTAAATTAGAATACACTGAATTACTAAAGAAGCAGATGTTTTTACTTTACTATTGATTTTACTTTTATCAAACACGAGCGTGGCTCGGTGGTCTAGGGCTATGATTCTCGCTTTGCGTGCGAGAGGTCCCGGTTTCAAATCCCGACCGGGCCCAATTTTTTTTTAAATATATTAATATTCTGGAAATGTTACACAATAATACGTAGTAGATACTAATATTTTTAAAAAATTTGCTAATTTCAATTAATAGCTATGTAACATCGTTAAATAAAATGAATAATATGTAAATATAAGTTGTGCAATTATATATTATTTCTTTGCAGTTCTTACTTAAATAAAATTATTCTTACATAAAATATTCAACATAAAAAATATCTTAGTGTGATTTAGATTAAGGATCGTAACTTTCGAAATTAGTATTCTTCATTGATGTTTAGAACAGATAAAATATCAAGACATTTGTTAAATTTTTATAAAATGAATTAATTACTACACCATACTCTGCTGCATTTTCTGGTAATTATGACATGTTGAAGTAATAAATGAAATATTTTTATATGTTAAAAATGCTTCAAATTTCTTGAGTGTTTAATATTTGCAGGCAAAGTTTAATCTCAATTTTTTTTGTTATTTCATTTATATGTTGATTCCAGTCATTTGTTTTTATTTGCCCTTTTTTAGATCATTGTCTCATGTGTAATTTGTGTAAAAATTTTGCTTTTATTTATGTATTCTGTTTATAGATGGAAAACATTTAATGAGGAGGAAATAAGATACTATAGTATATAAATAATTTTTTCAGATTTAATGGAGTTCAATATATGGTTTTACTATTATTTACTTATAATAAATTAATAAAGTTAGAAATTTCATAGTAAAAAATCTTGAGAAAATATTTAAGTCGGTTCGTTTCCTTATATATAAGTTTATCTTGAATAAACATTTTTAAAATTTTAAATATTCAACTGTTCCAGTTTAATTAAATTGTCTAACTATCTTAGATAAATTAAATTGAGTAAACATGAAAAAATATTTTTTTTATTTATTTGCACCATATGTTTCTTTTTTTAAAGAGATAAAAATAAAACTTTACCATAAAGGATAGATATTTTTATTATTAATATGGTTTTCACAAATGGGATTATTCGTGAAAGAATTGTAATTTATAATTACCTCATTTACAAATATTAATCTACAAAAATACTTTCAAATATTCAAATTTGAAATACATTTGGCTCAGCTTTCCATAGCAACTTTTGTTTTTAAAGTATAATTCAAGCACTTTCAGTTAAAAATTGCTTTGGATTCATTGGTTACGGTTGCGAAGAGAGGTATTGAATTCGTATCGCGACTTAACAGAAAAAAGGACCTTAAGATGATTGTGATTGCAATATCTTCCAAGTGAAATGATGTCTGGCAGTTCAAGTATTGTAATGTCTTCCGTTTGATTCCTGAGTCTAGATTACGCAGACCTCCTTATAACTCTCATGAGATTAGTAAAACCTAGATACAAAGATTTATGTCGATGCTCTTTTGCACTTTTTTTATTAGAAAACAATGATCATTGCTTCAAATGCGTTTAGAAAATTCAAAATGTAACCATTTATTGTAAATAGGAAATATACCATTTATTGTCTTAAATTTTCTCATTTTTAAAGTCATATGTTTCTTAAAATTATCATTTAATTTTTCTTTCATTATAATACCAAATTAAACATTTTATTTTGACGCCGTTTTATATACAATTTCCATTAATCAAAATTGATCTCACCACGCATTTATTGTTTTATTATAATTCATCTTGTATAGTTACATTATATTAAAGATAATTATTTATAAATAAAAAAATAATCATCTTGTATGTGACCGTGTTATACATTTTAGGAAAATTATTTTAAAAATAATATATTATTATCAATTATTATACTAATTAAATAGAATTTCCAAAGGTTAATTTTGTGACGAGAATTTATAGAAAAATAGATATTACAGAAAAATATATTTGTTCAATCAAATATTAGTAATAATACTTGCATGATTTCGAGACAAACTCAATAAAAATGCAACTGAAGATTTGCATAGTTCTGCTATGTGAATGTTTGAAGAAAATATTTTATACCTTACAAAATGTCAAAAACAATTATGCTAATATTATTTCCCAATTTTATTTCTCGTTCAATGGCTAACATAAACTATGTCAGCATAAATACAGATGAAATTTGATATTTGTAATTGAAACAGTGATTAGATACAAGGCATTTACGATTACTGAGCCTGAATTGGCCCTATTCAATTTTACATTGAAAAAAGAAATATAGTAAAACATGAATTTAAGATTTAAGTGTTTTTAATAATAGTTATACAGCACTTTTCTCAAATGTAAGTATTCCATGATCATCTAATGAGATTTGCAGATAATACTTGTATTTTTAGACAATTTTAGTTCCAAAAATAAATGCTATAATTATATGTCATAATTATATTTGAAAAGGTAAATTATAGAATACGCTATTAATTAAAGGAGAACTGTAATGTAAAAGCTTTTATACAGTTCCCAAATTCAAATTTGTGTTATTTATTTTCCTCATAATATTCCTCATTGATATTTATCCTACTCAATAAATTTTCCTCAAAATAAAAAAAATAAATAAATTTTATTTGTTTATAATGTCTTATTTAAAAACCTTGTTAATCTGTTTTGAATATATCATTACCATTAATGTTAATTGCAATGTTATATTTGCAAAACTATCTTAAAGACTGTGTGCAATGTTGTTACAATCTAGTATTAGTTCAGGAGTAAGATTTGAGTTTAACTCATGATAATGGACATTCAATAAAATAAAAGATTGCTTTGTATTACAAAAATAAAAGTAATATCCCTCTATTGTAACAGAAAATAAGCAAATGTAAATGTATGAACGAATAGAAATTTAATTATATTGTCTAAGTATTTATCGAAGTAATATCGCATTTTAAATTGAATCACATATTAAATTTATTTATAAGTAATTTGTTTATTATTAAATCAAAATATTCTTAAAAAGAAATTTTACATTTAAATAAAATAATAATTATTTTCCTTGTTTTAAATCTCTTTCAGTCAATAATTTTTGAAATCATAATACCATACAATTTTAAATTAAATTTGGTTATATTGATTTTCATTCGTGATTCCATTACATCTTTACATAATTTTATTAAATGGAGATTCAAAACAGTGCCATTTTAATAGTTTTGATTTAAATTAAAAAAAACTAAATAATTAACAATAAATTACACAAATTTTACAAAAATTAAGTAAATTTTGAAAATTAATAAAATATGACAGTCATTTTAGTTAAGTAGAAATTAATTTTTGTAAAAAAGGTGCCAAATGAAAGAATTTGTTTTTATCATTTAATTTAAAAATTTCAGTTTCTTTTTTTCAAAATTTAGTTTTATAAATTATTAACATATTTGCAAAACTTATATTATTCATTCTTTTGATTATGTTCCATAAAATAATTCCTAATTCTTAATAAGTTAAAGTGTTGGAATTTATAAGAATTATGTATATTAATTGAGAAATTTTGAAATATTCTAGAATATTTGTTTATTATTGAATTATTTTAAGATCGATTAAAATGGAGAGAATGTATATTTCTTCCTTTATTATTTCTCTTCTATCAAATAAAAAAGCAGAAGATGATATTCCCATAATTTATTTTTCATAACTGTAAAATTGGAAATTAATTATTAGTTTTTAAAAAATATGAATTTTGGAGATTTTTTTATTTCAATCTATGTTAATGAAAGAGAGAGAAAGAATTAGAAATGTTTATCCTGACAGAGACTCGTGGAAACAAAATTTTCTTATTATTTGATAAGATGAGTACTTTTGTTATCGACTCATTGTAATGCTTAAATTATATTAAATTTCTTTGGAAATTATTTTTTGAAAAACCAGTAGGAATTTATTTTACAGGTCAAACAGCTTACAGACTATTCAAAGGACATTGCTATTTTTATATGAATTTTCAATTTAAAAATAACAAGTTGTAAATTCTTATATGTTTATGTGTTTTGAAGTGTATTTAAAAATACAATACAAGGTATATTTAATTTCTTGGACTTATAGAAGATAATACAGGCGTACAATGATTATTTCTTATTCTTTACTTTCATAATATATAAAATAAATGCAACTATTGGTATTTGATTGTATGAAGAAACTATTTATGGAAATTTTAAGTAGCTTTACAAAAAAAGTATTAGATACAATTATTTAAGTAATTAAGAAAATTCTCATGCAAAAGTGAGCTGGCTTGAAATGTTAGCTTTATTTTTAAAATTTATGGTAACAATTTTCCTATAAAGTAAATAACATAAATAAAAGCAGTAAAGCAGGAAGCGACAGTGATTTTCAGTATCCATTGAGTCGTAGATATTTCCTCCAATCCAATCACAGCTTTAATTCCCATTGCAATAGTTGTTCGGTTTGATTATAATGTATAGTGTGAATACACGTGGAATACTCTTAATCTGTACACTAAGCCAAACACTCTGGGAAAACTTGCGTTTAAATGTAAATACTAGCAGAATGAACCCACTTCACTGTGATCCTTTTAAATCATTTTACATGGGGTTTTAAGTGTTTGCAATTTACACATGATTTGCCAAATGCTTGGTTAGAATTTTCACGAGAAACGTGTATCTCAGTTTAAAGGATCTCTCCTTGTTGTAAACTGAGAAGAAATTTATTAATTTAATGCATAAGAAAGTAAAGGAAACATTAGATATTTTTTGTATATAACTCAATATCAAAGAATTAAAAATATTACTGTATGTTAAGTTTTAATTTAAATAGAAAATCTGAAAACCTACATTCTAATGCGTGATGTGTGACACATGTATTCATGCATTACAAATAATTAAATATTTCTTTATTATTTGTCACATTTTCCTTAAATTCTGTATTTTTAAAAATTGTTTCACTAATACACTACTGGCCATTAAAATTGCTACACCAAGAAGGTGACATGCTACAGGCGTGAAATTTTTACAAAAGGAAGAAGGTGCTGTGATATGCAAATGATTAGCTTTTCAGCGCATTCAGACAAAGCAGGCACCAGTATACACACCTACAATGTGTTTAAATGAGGAAATTGTTCAGCCGGTTACTCATACACAAATTGCATTTGAACGTTGTTGCCTGATGAAAAGTTGTTGTGATGCCTCGTGTAAGATGGAGAAATGCATACCAGCACGTTTCTGACTTTGATAAAGCTATAATTCTAGCATACTGGGATTGTGGGTTATCTTATCGCAGTATTGCTGCTCGCGTCGGTCGAGTTCCAATGACTGTTAGCAGAATATGGAATCGATGGGACCAGGACGGTAATACGGAACGCCATGCGGGATCTCAACGGCTACCTATCACTATCAGCCGAGAAGACAGGCATATTATCCGCATGGCCGTAATGGATCGTGCAACGAGCCGTGAGTCAAGAAACGGGGTCGTTTGGAAGACAACAAGTGTCTGCATGAACAGTTCGACGACGTTTGCAACAGCATAGACTCTCAGCTTGGAGACCATGGCCGCGGCTTCCCTTGACGCTGCGTTAGAGACAAGAGCGCCTTCAATAGTGTGATCAACGACAAACCTGGGCGCACGAATGGTGAGACGTCATCTTTTCAGAAGAATCTAGATTCTGTGTACAGCCTCATGATGGTCGCATTCGTGTTTGGCGGCTTCGTGGTGAACGTACACTGGCAACGTGTATTCGTCATCATCATACAGGCCCATCACCTGGTGTGATGGTATGGGGTGCCATTGGATACACGTCTCGGTCACCTCTTGTTCGCATTGACAGTGCTTTGAACAGTGCACGTTACATTTCTGGTGTGTTACGACCCGTGGCTCTACCCTTTATTCGAGCCTTGCGAAATCCTACGTTTCTGAAGGATAATGCCCGTCCGCATGTTGCCGGTATTTTACGGACCTTCCTTGATACGGAACATGTTCGGCTGTTGCCCTGCCCAGCACGTTCTCCAGATCTTTCACCAATAGAAAACGTCTGGTGAATGGTTGCCGAGCGACTGGCTTGTCACCAAACGCCAGTCACTACGGTTGATGAACTGTGGCATCGTGTTGAAGCTGCATGGGCATCTATACCTGTACATGCAATCCAATCTCTGTTTGACTCAATGCCCAGGCATATAACTGCTGTTATTACTGCCAGAGGTGGTTGTTCTGGATACTAATTTCTCAGGATCTATCCAGCCAAAATTTTTGAAAATTTAATCACTAGTATAATATATTTCTCCAATAAATATCATATTGTTATCTGCATTTCTTCCTGGTGTAGCAATTTTAATGGCCAGTAGTGTAGTTGTTAAACATGAGACATACAATTTTGCAATTGTTGGAAATTTACAAACTGGATAATAAATTTTCATGTATAATTAAACAGTGATTTATTGAAAAAAAACATCATGCTGGTTCAAAAAAAAATATTAAAAAACATGTTAAAATAATTGCATCTAAGGATTTTACAACAAAGTTATGTTTAAGTAGAACGAGCAAAATTATATATATATATATATATATATATATATATATAAAAAAAAAAAAATATATATATATATATATATATATATATATATATATTATATTTATTTAATATTATATTTTTATATATAGATATACCTTTTTTTTGGGTTGAGTTTAAAATTTTCATTTAATTGATTTTTTAGAGTTTAATAAGGTTTTATGGAAATATTTTATGTTAACTATATAAAAATATATTTTACAACTTAATAGTATTTCATTCCCAATCGTTTTCTGACAACATTACCTTTCAAGGTATTATTATGAATTTCTGCACAAATTGTGAAATTACTTTAATAATACTTTAATCTCATATATACTTAAAATAGTCAAATAAAATAGATTAACTAAACTTACATGTCTTAAACACTTAAAAGTATCATGATTTTGTAATTTTATGAATGAAATGTACACTTCAAGGAAGCATATTTTTATTACTCATTATTTATTTTAAATTTTTCCTTTATATGCAAATCTTTACTTTAAACATTGTATTGTATTTTATTGGTGAAATAGTTTTTGCCTAAAAACGTGTCAGTAAATTGTACTATAAGTAATAGTTAAGATATTAATACTTCAGCAATTGCAAGTAAGTTTCATTTGTTTACTAAACACTAAAAATTCTTTGCTGTAATACGCTATAAAATGCAGAATATGATTTTGAAAGATTAAAATCAGAAGAATGTTGGCGTTCACCAATGCGTTTTGTGTATGTAAGAAGTTTTACTTAAATATTCTTATTCTTTTTTAATATTTCACATCAACAAATATGGAAGTTCATAATGTACAAATGGTGAGTGTTAAAAATTTATAGGCTTGCATTTTCTTTTAGGTATAACAGGATATATTATTTTCTCTTGGATTTGATCATCTTGCTTTTGAAAATACGATGAATATTCACACACAATTAATTTTTTAAATCACAAAACCTTTTACTCACCTGTAGCATAGAAGCTTTACTTAATTTATCAGAAATTGCTTCAGAACTTATTTAATAGTATTTTTCCTAAGAAAAATAAGGACAGCTGACATTTCTTCATTACTTGCAATTAATGCTTCTAAATTCTTATAAATAATATTACTATTTATTATAAAATATATTCAAAATAGCTTACGATAAATTATTCGATAATAAAATAAAACTTAAAAATACCATCATCATATGATTTTTTTTATTGGGTGAGAAAGCTTTTTAATGGTTTTTTTTTTTTTTTTTTTTTATATATATATATATTTTTTTTTTTTTTTTTTTTTTTTTT
>JAPDSC010094189.1:33229-45629 GCA_026290005.1 Latrodectus geometricus | reverse complement strand
TCTGAAGTGAAGAATAAGGTTGTCTGTCTGTTCGGAATGACAAATGTCATTTCAACTTCTAATAACATTTTCGTTTCACTTTGACAGATGCGTAACAAAGATTAAAAAAATATAAAAGAATTCTACTTATCCATGCAAAATATGCTACTACAATTCAGATGGGATTAAAAGAACAGGAAAAGCACCCTCTCATTTAATCTCCTTTTCTCCTGAGATACATTCCGAGATTTTTCCCCCTTTCCCAGACACAAATAGGGGAAACAAAAGATGATGGAGTAGCTTTCCCACAGAAAGACGAAGGCAATTTCCCTCTATCACGGCTTCTTTTTCCCTCTGACAGGCCGACTCCGCCTTCTGCAAATCTCCTTCTGACCACAACTGAGGTGGGAAGTGAAAGTTTACTTTTCTCCAGCTTTCCCCTCATCTGAAGAAAGGGGAAAAATCATAAATAATAAATGAAGAAGGAAGTATTCCTCTTCATAAATTTGCATCGGAAGTGGTTTGATTCTTTTTTCCCCCTTAAACATAATCGGAGAAAGGCTATTTATTTCCACACTATCTAAGAATTCAGTGGTATGTTTATTTTTTATCGATTATATATGTATGGGGATTTAATCGTATTTATAGGGATATGGTTGGGAGATTTGTTAACTTTCATCGTTAATTTCAGAGGAAAAAATATGACTTAATAGAAAAGGTTGCTAAGTAATCTAAACTGATTTATTATTTAAATCATTTCATATTTCTTATTGTGTTTAAGTGTTAAAGCTATAAAGCTCTATATAAGTTTATCATAAAAAATCCTTTTATTTATATCAAAAATCAATCAAAATTCATTGTATAATTTTTTTTTTCAAATGGGGAAATGATTTAAATTTTTTATATCGACCATAGCCATACGGCTAACGATCGCAGTATATTATTAGAAGGATATACTAACAGTACTTCAAAAAAATAATAATAAAACACTTAAGAAATCTGTGTAGTAATAAAAAATAAATGATTAAGGCGATTTTAATAATCAATTTCACTGCCCTGATACTGAAATTTTTAAAATTATCAAAAATTATATCAATCATCAATAAAATATTAAAATTCCTATTGCCTACGCCTTCTCAGTGCAAAGTAATGGTCATCAACCCCAATAAACACAAAGTCTATCTGTAATTGGGCCACTTCTGTTACACTGTTGAACTGGTCATTTTAGAATTCTGGTCAGAAATTTGTTGCGATTGTCTTCCACCTGACGATATTCAACTGCATACGAATCAAAAGATCCGCTGAAACAAGTTTCAATTCAGTGGATGAAATTTTCCAGTTCAGAAAGAAGTATGCGATGCTTCTTTATTGCCTTACTGTGGTTGTAAAAAATTTTTGTCAACAGTTTGATTGAAAAGTATCTACACTGACTATGAAATTGTCAGGAACACCTTTCTAGTGCCTTTCTCTATTCCATATCCAGGATAGAATGTATTTTCAAACAGATAATGAGTAAGAAGGTCAAATTGGTTTATCGTTTTGTGGTCTCTTTGTAGAAAGCTAGGACTAATTCAGCTGGAATCTGGGATTCATATTTGGCTTGGAATTTTGCACTCTCGTCGCATTATCTCATCATTGATGTGGAAACAAATAAGCACTTAAGGATGTATTATAACTGTGTCTTTCCCATTTGAACCCAACATCATACTCAGGGATGAATTTTACTGAGGAAAAGACAAATTTCTGAACGATCCATCATTTAAACTAGTATTCAAAAGTCAATCGCATACATACAGACAACAACAAAGAGAAATGATGATTAATGAAATAATATGCAATGTAAATAGAACGAAATTTGTTAACTACGTTTATTACACCACTTTTAATCTAAAAACGCACAAGAACATGCTATATTGGCTATTCATTTTGTATTTTGTTCTATGCATTTTGTAATATCATTAAACTCAAAATTCCTTAATCTTGGACACACAAATTAAATAGAAAAACAATTTTTAATAATAAGCATAATCAGCCAAATTAAAGTCTCACGATATCTTATATTGCTTATGATGTTATCGATAAGCTGCATATATATGCTCTAGGCAGAAAATACGTTTAATCGTAGGCTTCATAACTGAGCACTACCATTTTAGAAAACAACTCCATAAAATGGGACTGTTTCAGCAAGACCCTGTCTGCAGGAAATGTCATATGCAAAAGGAAATGGCCAAGCATATCATTTACGAATGCGAGGCCCTTGCCCTCTCTACATTAACTTCTTTAGGCATCATCCATACTTGAGAGTTACACATAAACTCCATTAAAGGATTATCGGACTTTTTTAATAAAGTGGGTGACCCGAGCAACTGGAACATTGGGTTTGCAGTACAAAATGTTGATTAAAGCATAGGTGCCCAATGACATACAAACCCAACTCTAATAAAAAGAAGAAGAGAAAAAGGAGCAGCATACATAGCATTGTTTATTGCTCATTATAAAACAATTCTAAACCTACATATTGTTTGAAAATGAGAGTAGAGGCACATGATATACTTCTTGAGAATGCCCCATATATTTTAAAAAGAGAGCTAAAAGATCATAATATCCATATTACTCGGATTATAATTTTTTTATAAAATGTGACATACGAAGTGAAGAATGAAAGGACTAGCATTATATGTTTGAAAAATAAAGATATCGCAAATTATAGCAATATATGGAAGGATTAAAAGATCCATAGTGTCATCTCTAAATTTCTAGGCACTGATAGTTGCATACGATAGTTGCTTATAGATCTATTTTCCTACATAAAGATATTCTTTCTAATGCATTTCTTTTACTTATGTAATCCTTCTTAGTATTGTCGATGGACAATATCCAGTGGTTGCTCTTACATCTGAAATTAGTCTGAACTCATCAGTGAACATCGCAGACATGGACTGATTTTCTCTTTAGCTTGTCGACGCGTTCAATTCAAATTTGCTTGTTTTTCCACTGTGGTAGGTGAGATGATAATATCAATACATAGCATGTAGATGGTTTCATACATTCATACTGCCTTTTAAATTCGGTCAGGAATCATCCTTTCTATAGCAGAAATATTGGATGATCTATACTAACATTCAGTTGCATTTCTATTATGATAAGCGTAACGTAGATTCCTGTTTCCTCGTTAATTAAACGTTCAAAGCAATGTTCAAGACAACCTTAGCCTTGAAAAGGGTGAACTGTCAATTAGAAATCAGTTCTGCAACTGATTTTCCAAAAAACGGTTGATATTTAACCAGAATGAAAAATCTTGCTGTCGTTAACCTTATTCTAAAAGAATTAATTTCTACTAAGCAATTTCACCCAATTATTTAGCTTAATTTTAGTTCTTCACCGCCTCAGAGTTTTCTAATACAGTATTTTTCAGTGCTCCTTAACAGTTTATTTTAATCTGTCTTATATTAATGTAAAGAAATTACAGTGCACCACTTTCCATAATGTTAAAAAGCAACCCTATCTAAGTTTTTAACATATTTATAATCTAAATTCAAGATTTTCAAATTACTTAAGTGGATTTATTTTTACTTTTTGTTTCTTAACATTTGCTAATCAATGCAGCACTTCCCTCACCACATTTATTTAGTAAAATATATTTCAATGTCAGTAAAATTTCACATTTTTAATCCCTTACTCATACTTTTAAAGATCTAGTTCAACTAATTTAAATTTTTCTCGTAGAAGTAACTTCCTTGGTGTAAAAATAAAATGTCATTTTAAACTACTTACACCAAACAAAGACAATATATTTTCTAGCCCACACTAAATTAAATATTAGTTTCACATGCCGATACGAATATTCATAATACACTAATCACAGTGGTATCCAACTAGATTTTAAAAAAAAAAGCATATCAAACTTGATTAATTCCTTAGCAAGTCTAGCTTTAGCATCTCAAAATCGGTAATTGCACTTCTAAATAAATGATATATTTATATATAGAAATATTATCACTTCTAAACGGGTGGTTTATTTAGAAAATCTACCATATTTTTATTCGATTAACACTCAGATTAGACTGCAGTATTTGCTGAGTTGTCCTTTATCCACCATGCACTCCTGTGAGAAAAATCCTGTTTTGATACTATCAGCTGATGAACAAAAAAGGTAGATTTTATTTCTGTACTATATTTACCAATAAGTGTTAGGAATTCATGCTAATGAGAAATCTTTAGTCTCGATCTACGTCAAAGCTTTCAATTCTTAAATACCGTGTTGAAAATAGCTTTGTAATTAGTCGTAAGCAAGATGCCATGCAATTCAGAGCTGCCCGACTTCGAGAAAGTCGTAATTGTCGGATATCATAGAAATGGCCGGTCCGTAAGAGACGGACTTAAGCAGTTAAACATTACAAAATCGATAGTGACTTTTGTGATTAAAAAGTAGAGAGTGAGTGGTGATTTTTAGAATAGGCTTTGACCCGGCAAACCCACAAAACTAAAAGATAAAGACCAATGAGTGCTGTCAAAAAGAATTTGGAAAAACAACACCAAACTGATGGCTCAAATACTCCAAGAGTGTCAAAAAGCTTCAAGTACTTTGTTTCGGTAAATAACATACACAAGAAAGGTATTTATTTGGTTTCCACGATCTTGCTGCCATCCATAAGCCATGATTACAAAATCTAATTGCGGTGCTCGGTTGAGGAGGTGTGAGACACGTCCAAAATTAACCGTAGATGAGTGGAAACAAGAGCTTTGGAGTGATGAATCCAAGTTCAAGATGTACCAGTTGTATGGCAGACTCTAGGTTTGGCGTATGCCTAGAAAACGCTTTTTGCTGAAATTCATTGTGATTACAGTAAAGTTTGTTGGAGGTAGAATAATGGTCTGTGGATGTTTCTCATGATATGGAAACAGGAACCCCTTTGATCTTAATTCGAGATACACTCACTGCCGATATCTGCTCCACTATTGTAGTCGACAATATGCTTCCTATGATGTGGCAGTTTTATAGGGTGGATCATTGTTACTCCCAAAATGAAAACGCCATTTGTCATGCCCGACATCCACCAAGAATTGGTATGTTGACAATGAATTGAACTAATTAAACTCAGTTGCCAAAAGTACATATTTGAATCCTATACACACCTCTGGGATGAGTTGGATCTCCGAATTAAGGGATGAAGAAACCGTCCAAAATCGGTGAAAATACTTACATATCCTCTCCAAGCCTATTGGAAGAAAATACCACTGTCCATTATTCAAACACCAGTGAACACACCCCAAAGGGTTAAGGCTATAATTGCCTCACGTGGAGGCTCTAACATTATTGATTAGGAATAAATTGTTTTTATCTCTTTCATCACAAGTGTCCAAAATTTTATTTAGATAGCGTATTTTCTTTCTGTTAGGATGACTGCTAATGTTTTTTAGTATTTTGCATCTTATATATTTCAATCATTAGGCTATCTATGAAGTAGTGTAAAATTTTCTTATAATGTTCATCATAGCTAATGTTTAGACCGTTCATCCAAATAAAAGAGTACCCTAATAATTGCTGAACAACGAAAGATTGAACTTCAGCTTTCTGTACACATGTCGATTGGTGTTACTATTAAATGTTTTATGGGTTTTTACACTTTAAAAACTTCTGAATACGATCTAGTGTTGACACTTTACGACCAATTTAGAAACGTTATCCTGTAAGACAATGGAGAACAGAGAGTTTAAGAGGAGTTTTTTCCTGCATATTCTCGTATTAGCAAAGGAAAATCATATAACTTATTGGCCTGGATTGACTACTCGTCTGTGCATTGGCTTTTTGTCAAATTTTGACTCTTGTTGTTGTTGTCTCTAATGATACTTGGCAAGCTTGCCCGTCAAGACTAGGCGAATGAAGTCAGAGAGAGAGCGTCTTCCGTTTTTCTTTTGATAGAGCTCCCTCATATGAAAGTGGAAGTACGACTTTTGGCTCATAGATGGCAGCACCATCTGAATCTTCCAATTTAGAGATTGAAACCAGAGAAGATCCATAGCCTGGCTCCAGCCACCCCCAGAAGTATTAATTTGTAATGGGAACATGGAAGACATTGCGAACCGACGGATTTAAGGTGCCCCAGTCGCCATTAGTAAACACGACGGATCTGCCATTACAAACAATTATATTCATGAGTAATTCAACCCTTGACTAATTTTTAATGTTATTAAAAAATTAGTCAAGACTTTATGAAAACATTTACAATGTTGAGTATTTTAAACTTCAATTTAAGTCGATTGTAAAAAAAAATGTTTCGATTTTACACTACATGGTAACTGCTCAAAGAAATTGTAAGCAACATATTTCATTTGTTATCCATAACACAATGCCAATATCCATAATAAAATGTCAATATCATTATATTATTTACCTTGGTTTAAATTTGTTCCTCTTAGTTAATATATAGCCTATAGCAATAGCTGAACCATCAATGGAAATTAATTCTTACCAATTTATGTATTTATTGACATCTCCGGTTAATATTAAATAAACTGCTTATATATATATACATTATAATTCATCTCAATTAATTTTTATGATGAAGATAGATGATATAATGATAAATGTTTAAAGTATTATTGTTTCTTTAAAATATCTTAGAGCATTCAATAACGATAACAATAATTGCTATACATGTTACATTTCATTTCCTTTTTATATAAAATGCGAAATCTATGTTTATCAGAGAAAAGCGCATAAAATATCCTTTCAAGAGCATTTCAAGAGGCCATCTAATAGATACAAGAGCATTTTTAGACCACAGCAAATGAGCGTCTTTAACGCGCAATTAGTCGAGGCAGGGAAGGATAAATTGAATAGCCCGAATCAGTGTCCCAAGGTTAATGAATGGTTAGAATGACGCTAATGACCAAACAACCAAACGTGCAAGTCAATGCCAAGTAATGCGACAATTAAACGTTGTTCTCCATTGTCTTAAAATCGGTGGAAATTGTGGAATGGGAAAAATTTTCACCCTATGCTAAGCATTTTCAACTAAAAAAAACTCAGTTACTAACTTTCTAAGATTAAAAAAAAATAGTGTGAAAAAATATTTTATGGTAAATATTATTTCCCATATTTTTTTTTCTTAAATATCATTTTTTCTCTGATTTATTATTTTTAGAACAAGGTCATATTTAAGATCTAATATTGTATTATTCCCAATCGCTTGTTTTTACATGCAAAAATTGTTTAGCATGACTATTCATCTTGTAATTGTGACCTCTGACCTAGCACTTTTTTCCAAACTTTTTGCGTTAGCATGATAGTCATCAATTGGAACAAATATCGAATTGGTTCCATAGTTTTTTCTTGTATATTCTCGTATTAGCAAAGTAAAATCGTATAACTTATTGGCCTAGATTGGCGACTCGCCTGTGCATTGGCTTTTTGTAATCAAATCTTGGCAGTTGTACTGCTACTGATTTGTTATTCAAATCATCTATGATAATGTACATATAAAACATGAAGTGACATGTTTCCCTCCAAATTTCTGACATACCGCTGTAAGTTGTAAGTTACCTAGATAGATTTATTAATATTATATTTTTCTTAATCAGGATCAAATGGCCATGACAGCACTTCTATATATATCTTCCATTATAAAACAATTATATTAATTATATTGATGAGTAATTCAGGGCCGTTGTAGATTAGTTTGCTAGGATATCGGTCTCGCAATTGCCAGGTTGTGAGTTCGAATCCCGACCTACTTAAGACCATAGTGTTCATTAATGGCAACTAGAGCATGTAAAATATGTCCTGGTCGCAATCCCCTCCATGTTCCCATTCCCAGTTAATTCCTCTGAGAGTGATTGGAGTTAGGCCTTGGGTCTTCTCTGGTTTCCTATCTCTAAATTCGAAGACCCAGATAGTGCTGCCATCTACGAGCCAAAAGTCTTACTTCTCCTCTCGTGGGAGGGAGTCTTTGTTCAAAAACGTTAGAAATTCTATTTGTCTTCATTAGCCCAGTCCCATACGGACGTGCTTGGCTTCGCCAAGAATCATTTGTAACAACAACAGGAGTAATTCAATCCTTGACTAATTTTTAATGTCATTAAAAAATTAATCAAGGATTTATGAAAACCTAATTTATATAAAATGCTGAGTATTTTAAACATCAGTTTTTCAATTTGAGTCCATTGTAATAAAAAGAGCTTCGATTTTCTAAAAATGTATGTTTACCAATAAAGGAAACCAATAAAAATTTTATAATGATATTCAATTTTTTTATCTGCTTACCAATTCTTTTCATATAATTTTAAATCTCTATTTTCTATATGATTTATACTATAACCTAATTAGAAAAGATCACAAGAATCATAGAATTTTAGATTCACAAAATAACAAGTTCAAACTTGGCTAGTGGCAATAATACGGAATATATTCTAAGATGCACTTAGAAATCACTCTATATAATTATGAATCACACATTTAGTTATTTAATGAGTTAGTTTATCATAGTAATGTCATTTTTCCAAAAAATATAAATGAATTCAGCTGGAAACTAAGATTTAATTACAGTCCCAAACCACTGCAAATGTTATATCCAAGGTATGGATGCAATCTTGGAACTAACGATTAACCCCTTAACCGTGATTTACCTGTACGGTGTACGCGCATTGATATTTCCCCCTTTCTTTTTTTGATTTACCCGTATTTTTAATATATTTAAAGAAAGACATTTGTATTAGAATATTTTAGTAGATGGCGTAGCTTGTCCATGCCATTTAAAAGCATTCTAACAGGTTTTTTTTTTTTTTTGCAACCGGAAATCAAAAATATTTTGTATTCTTAGCTCTTGAAAATTTTCTGGTTGTGAATTCAAAGCTCTTTACTTATGGATGATACAATAGATGATGACATTTTATTGTTAGATGCTTCTGATTATTCGGATACAAATTCAGAACTGTCTCGTAATGTTCTGGATAATTCTTCTGGTGACACGTGTAGTGAGTTTAGCTCTAATGCAGATTTGATATCTGCTAGGCATTTTATTGAAATTGATGTGGAAAACCTAAGCTAAATTTACTTGGTCCCTGCTTTTAAATTACGAAGATTTACTTTCGGGGGCTACGACGACACACCCATTAGGTGCCCTATTATGTGAGGTACCATCACTTCCGCCTCTAGTAGTGTTAAAAAATATTCTTCATACAGTATATTCTTCATACAAATCATTCGGCACCTATGGCTACCAGGGGATTCCTAAATCTAGAGACGTGTGCAAATTGTCAACAAGTGATTTTTAACAGACATATGCCATTTTAATTTGCAATATCATGATGGCTCTATTCGTGTTAGACGTAATGTCATTGAAGAATAACTTCCAGAATTTATTATTGAATTCTCAGGGAATAAAGACTTAGAGTTTTAGTCTGGGGTGTGATTCGTGACAATCTCAGCGGCTACGAGTTACGGATTATTTTAACAGCAACTAGTTCATCTATGAAATGCTGGAGCCCTATATCATTTCTTTCTTTGAATGCCTAGAGTTATTTTTCAATAGGATAATATTCACAACATGCTGCAAAGAATATTCGAAACTTCTTTTCAACAGAACATACACAATTTGCCTTTTTACTATGCTTATTCACAGCATATTACGCTTATTGCATATGTTTGGAATTTCGTTGACCAAAGTTTCTTATGTAATCTTCATCCTATATCATTTACAGGTGAACTTTGAGTTCGCATGCAAACAATATGGGATGTTTTTCACCAGATAGACACCCAAAATATATTTGATACCACACCATTTCTTATCGTAGCATTTTCTCCAATTATAAATGATCCAGATAAAAAATGTAAGAATGCATTACCAAATACTTCAATTCCTTTTTACTTTAAATACATACAAAATGTTGTTTTCATAGTTTTCTGTATCAATATGCCATTTGGTGACAGACATAATCATTTTTTAAATTCAAAACTGTTATGGGGATAAGAAAAGTAATTAAGGGCCACAGTGACCTGGTTGGTTAAAGCGTCTTTCTCGTTACGGAAGGTAATGAGTTCGAAACCCCGCTTAGCCGAAGATCCGTCGTGTTCACTAATGGCGACTGGAGCACGTAAAATATGTCTAGTCGCAATGTCCTCCATGTTCCCATTCCAAGTTAATATCTCTAAGAGTGGTTGGAGCCAGGTTATGGATCTTCTCTGGCTTCAATCTCTAAATTGGAACACCCAGAGTTCTGCCATCTATGAACCAAAGTCGTACTTCCACCATCGTACGTTGGTACTCTATTCAAAAACGGAAGACGCTCTTTCTGACTTCATTTGCCAAGTCCCTGAAGGGCGGGTTTGGCTTCGCCAAGTGTCATAGGTAACAGAAAAGTAATAAAAAATATTAATTCAACCATAAAATTGATTGATTTACTTTTTTTTATTTTCCTATTCCCTTCCAACGTGTAAATAGCTTGAACCAACATGAAATTAGTCGAATCATGGTTTTGGTTGATGTTCAAGAAATGATTCACATATTCTAGAAATGTACTTCAACAATTTTTTTTTTTTATTTTGAATGGAATGAGTCGGTACCATTGGATCACAATTCGAAAAGAATGTCATGTAACCGAATCCCTTCTAAGATAGTTACACAACTTGTGGCAACGTGCGCAGGTCTTGAATAACTGGATTATAGAACAATCAATCTTGTACAGATGCTCCTCAACAACTTTTGGATTTCAAATCGAAAGAGTCAGTACCATTGATTTCGAAATAGGTTTGATGCGGCGAACACCATTTGACCCTGGTTAAATAGCTTGTTAAATGTGCGCAATCCATTTGAAATAGCTTAGAAACCATAACTATTCGCATATCAAGGAATATTTTCCAGTAACATTCTTTTGAACAATTTCGAATTGAACTATAAATCTGCCAATTCATCAACTAAACTGAATGGTATGTGTCCTAATTCAATGAACCATGGCTAAGCGGCTTTTGTCCACTTCCAAATAGCCAAGTCAACGTGACAGAAATTGTCCAATGAGGAACAGATTAAAGTGGTATAGATATTGAATTATTCAAAACCACTCGATGATTAATAATTGTTGTCAAATCCATGATTTAATTTCCCTTGTAAATCTATAATATAATAATACTATAATCAGTAGGATTCGAAATTATTTGAGTAATTCTACGATTTTTCACGAAAACATCGAATGAACAAATTTATATAAAAAAGATACTGGATAATTTAGCTAAAACATGTATCTTTGGAGAAAAAAGTAATTTTTTTTCTTATACGCTTATATTTTAGAATTAATCTTTATTTAGATTTTAAAAATTCCAATAATTTTGCATATTTTTCTCAAGGGTAGTTTCATCTATCCATTTATTGCTTTTTTAGATGTGAAACAATTTTTATCAAGTTTTCAGTAATTTAATGAGTTATAAGTCTGCAAAATATTTATTTATCGCAGTATGAATAATGTTTTCTGTATTAATAAGAAACGGAAATTAAAATGAGTGTATTGGATTCCTTATCTAGTTAAAAAAAAAAAAAAAAACAAAGTTTAAATAAATTCTTAACAGTATAAGTTATATAATTAAACTAATTATAATATAAAACATACTTGTGTGCACCCATAAATACTTAACTAAACTGAAATTTATACTCTTTCGCAATACATGAATAACCCCTACAACGAACTCGGTGCAATAAATTCATATCATGGGAAAATCATTGAAATTCATTTAGCAATGGTACCGCCATCTAGTGTGATAGAAGAACATTAGCAGAGCATCATATAAGTAGGAATACTAAAATCTTAAATAATTACTGATTTGCAATTTTAGCTGTGTAAGTAAATACGCATTACAAACCAGAAATAATAAACATTTTCTAGAACTTATCAACTTATCAAATCAAATTCAAATTATATAAAAGAAATAAATGAAAATTTGTTTTATTTCCGTTTCTTTATACTTTTATTTGAATAAAATGGTAAAATTCTTTTTCACAATTTGAAGCTCTACAAAATATGTGAATTACACAACTTACATAAAGAAGATTGTGAAATATCTAATTCAGAAAAGTTGTATCTTTTAAATAAATTAATATTCGAATATAGAATATATGACATTTTTTCATTACCATGTTTCAAAAGAACTGAAAATTTTTCTTTATGAGATAATTTTTCAAAAAAATTATAAATTCCTTAACCTACAAAAATAACAAAATTAATACAAATAAAAATCTGCATTATTTTCTATAGACACTGAATACAAACATAGATAAGCAGGAAAACAAAATTATATCTTATTTAGAAATAATAATATGTGATTAACACATTATATATGTATAATTAAACTTTATTTACCTTCTATTTCCTCCGTAAAGGACTTATGATAAAAAATTATATAAATTATTAAATCAGTCTTCTTGTGCATAAA
>JAPDSC010094189.1:2230-28229 GCA_026290005.1 Latrodectus geometricus | reverse complement strand
AAAAAAACACTCAAGCACAAATATTGCTTAGTGTATTACAGCATAAATCACTCTTATTTTCGGAAGGGGGAATGTACTAGTTGCTTGGAAAAGTCTGCCACGAGTCGCAAAGCAGAAAATGGGATTATTTCATGGTATTAAGACCATAGGGGAGGGAAGCCGCAAACATATAGATCAAGAGCGCTTCTGTCAAAGCTTTCATAATTTAGACAATTACTTTGCAAATTAAGTAAATCGGCAGTTTTCTGGGTGAGCAGCCACACTTGTTATAGTCACTATTGAACAATAATTAATGAAATAGAAGTTTCGTTTTTGCAGAATATCTTGAGAACATTCTGAGTTTCTTCACTTCATACAAATCGCTATCTAATATCAGACAAATTGTTATCTAATAAGTTTTCTCGAAAGAAAATATACAATAGATGTCCAAAAAACATTGATTGCTTTTAGGTTAATCCGTTACCCGTTATAGAAAAAGGACAATGTTCGTTTTGTCTAGCGAATTTCGCAAATGGTTAAACCTATTTATTATCCAGATTTAAACCTATTTATTATTGAATAACGAAGGATGCATTATTTGCTAATACGAATATGTGTCTTAGTAACAGAGTTTTTCAATATCTTTACTTACAACATATGTGTATAAAGAACGATTTATGAAAAATCTTCCAAAAGAAATACGCAGTGAAAATTAAAGACTTACAATAATAGATTTAAGCTACTTCGTGATATTAAAATAACATAGTAAGAGTGCTCATTATAGCATAATATTCAGACTATGTTCTTCAGAATAGAAGATACCAAGTTTGAATCCAGCCATTATTGAAAAAATAAGATGAAGGAAGACAGAATGGGAAAATAACATAAACATTATGTATAAATGTTTTTCACTTAACTTATTTACTTTTAACTATTTTTATATCTCTTTTTATTATTTTTTTTTCATTCTTTCCAATTCCGAAACTAAATAATTTATGTTCAATTAATTAAATATACTATTTTAAACTTTTTAATTATTGGTTTCTCTAGTTTTTCAAGCACGTTAATGCAAGAGATAGAACTTTGATACTTTGTAACTATGGAGCTCCAAACTAAAATACGCCGTTCTCAAAATAGATATAATTCTTGCATATCTATCTTCATAATGCTCAATTTTCGGGTGTGTGCTCGAGAGTTTTCTTTCTTGCGCTTCCATGAATGTATCCCATTATCCATGAAAATTCCTTCTGAAAAGCTAGGGGTTTTGGATAGTAAAACCTTTACAGCAGCATTCTGTTGTTAGGCGATCCATTATGTGGTGTCGAAGCAATTTTTTAAAAATATGATCATGATTTAATCATACTTTGAATATACATAATATACATATTTAATCATACATTAAAATAAAAATTATTAATATAATAAACTAGAAAATAAATAAATCTATTTCCTTTCTTAATCCGGAAACAAATCTAAAACTCAAAAAAGCTGTTATTTTTTGTTCAAAAATTTATTTTTTAATGAATAATTAATATGAACAGATATGATCATGCGAGAGAGAGAATGCTGCAGAGGAAATTTCAGCTGCGCTGATGTAACATACGTCACTTTTTTTCATTTAAATATATTAATAAAGATATTACTTTTTTAACATAATTTAACTATTCAAAAGAGATATGTTTTATAAATTATTTTTTCACTGTCTTTAACTAACATCAAAATTCTCATGCAGTTGTAATTGATAACATCTAAAATCTTAAGCGATTGCAATTTTTTTACTGTTTCAATCAAAAAAATTTTCTTATCAAATACAAATTTCCGGATCTAATTTTATTTTGGAATATTATTGAAAAAAAAAAAGCTTTTTTTTTTCAATTTTCCATATCAGCAAACTTTTTTATATTCTCAAAAATTCTGTGCATTCATTTTTATTCTGAAAAATTAATCTTTACAAGAATTAATTTTTTTCAGGCAATAATAAATTGCTTTTTTATTCGTTACAGACACAAATTCAAATTAATTTGGTCTCAAAATAACTGCATAAATCGATTAAAATTAATTTTTTTTATTATTATTTTTTAATTCTTCGTGCAGAAAAGTTTTATTGCTTTATCTAACGCAATAGTTTATTTTTTACAGTGAAAATGTTGAAACTTAACGTCCACCCACATAATGCAGACGTGATTCAAAAAAGGAATTGTTTAATAACCTTTAAACATTTCTATTTTTACGTGCTATCAGAAAGAGAAAAATATAAATTCAAAAAATAATAGTGTTAAGTCCTGGAAAAATTAACAAATTTGCAATATATTTTGACGTGTTTAGTTAGTGATCAGTTAACAATGAATAAAAGATTTTATTGTATCTAGTAAAATATTCAAATGTATAGTTTAACGAAAGATAATCAAAATATATTCCTTATCTTATAATTATTTACTTTTAATTTCAAACATATTGTATACCATAAAAAAGAAATATATCAAGAGAAAAAACTAAAAATATTAATATGAATAATTGTTTTTAGATGGAGCATTAATATTCTTACTTCGTAAGCAAATATTTCGAGTGTATAATATATTATATTTTTTCATATAAACCTTTTAAAGTTTATATAGTTTTAAATATAATAATGTGTTTCGGGGGCACTTTTTAAGTAGAGATATTTCAATTTTAAAAATATAAAATCAACAATTTATGATTTTTTTGAGGTTTACATTACTTATGCTTTTGTAAATAAAGTTAAATATTTCAACTCATGCTAATTTAAATTTAATGTGGTTTAAGTGGTCGTTTCATTCTTATATTTGATAATCAAAGTTAACTTGATAAGTTTTGCAGTTTAAGCTGATTTCCAATAAATTTCCTTGTTTGAAATGAGAATCGAAACTAGAAATTAGTCAACAGGGAGCCATCGCGTTGATCATTTAACTATACGTTGATGTACATCCATGCATGAATATCCTTCCCAAATAATGCAATATTCTAAATATCCCTATAAAATATAACTATAACAGCCATTCTAACTATAGGAACGAAAGTAAACATTTTTTAATGTGTATAATGATTATTTTGTATATGGAAGAAAGTAGTCTATAATAGTTTTCGCTTTTATTTTATGTTTAGAACTAAAATTTTAAAATCTTTCGCGATATTGCTTCTAAAATTTCCTGAAATCTCTTTTTCTACCAGTGTTTTTCATCGATTTCAGTTTTCCTGCTTTTGGAAAGCATTTCGAGATGAAGATAACCATAGTTTCAAGCTATTTCCAATGAAACCAAGCTATGCGCCTGTTGACGCAAGTCCCGTTTAACTATAGTTGAACATCTTTGAAAAAAATGCACCATTTTCGCCTGATGACTCGTTCGATTTGAATTCAAAAAGATTTTGAAGAACATTTTGCGTGTATAACATTGATTGAAAAACATAACTGTGAGTGCATCTCAGTGACTTGAACTCTGAGAATCGAAATTAAAAACACAGTTGAAGTTCATTTTATCAATAAACCGATTCCATATATAAAGACCAAAGCATCAATTTGAGAAGCTATTTTCCATTGACAGAAGTTATTAGCATCTTGACAAAAGAACAGAAGAAACAGCAAAATAAAAAAGAAGAAAAACATCCCCTTTACGGTTACTTAAAATTGCGAAAATACATTTAAATCGTCAAAACCAATTTAAATGGGTTTTTTTTTTTTTTTTTTTTCAATGCAAAGTTTTAAAAAATGTTTCAAGGAATTTTAATGTCAAGATGTTAATATTCTTAGGAAAGATTAAATCATTATACTTAATAATAATATTAATATTTTATAGCTTACATTATAAAATATAATATTTTAATCTTATTTTGCTAGTAATATATAACAGAAAAGTCGTTCCCAAAAGGATATTTCATAAAAATAAATTATCATTGAAGAATTTTATAAAAATGTAATAAGAAAAACGAGACTAACAGAAATTTTGGCTTAGAATTGCTGAACAATAGACTAGTTGTCAATGACCTCAAGTTTATATATAACGTTCCATCTGTCCTGAAGTATCGCTAATTTAACTAACAAAAATAGTTTACTTTTAATCAAATAGTGTGTTTTCGTCTTAAACTTTGAATTCTGGGAAAACAAAATTGTCTATCTTATATACCAGGGGTGGCCAAGACGTCGACCGCGAAGACATTTTAGGTAGTCCACGAGACCATCCCGATAATGACCTCGGATATTAACAATATTATTTATGGCTTATGTCATAGAAATCAATGAATTATTTAAAATAAAAATTTACTACAGTCTACGCTTTAAAACCCAAAACAAACTGCGCAAAGATTTACGATTTAAAGATTTATGATTAAAGGTTTACTATTTAAAACCTAAAATGGACATGATAAGCGTGATTAAAACATTAAAAAAAAACTATAGAAAAATATGCATCTCAATTAAGAAAACATGAATTGAGAAACTTCAAAAACATGGAGGAAGAGTGCATCCATAATCCAAAACGAGACTTCGAAGATTTCGCTAAATACTTACTTGTTTTGTTTGAAGAATTTGAAAGAAGATTCTCTGACTAAATTAGGTTGAAAGAAATACTCAATTTTATGATATTTCCATTTAATGAAAATGTCAACATTGAGGGAGCATCTGAAAAAATAGGACATTTAATCGATATCACATGAGTCACGATCGAGGAAGAAATTATTAAATTAAGATGCGATATATTTCTTAAATCCAGAGCATATTTAGCGATACTGATTTTTGAAAATTAATTTATGAGGAAACGTTTCCAAATATTTACAAATTTTGTATTTGAAATCATACTTTGGATCGAGGTATCTTTGCGGATCTGCTTTTTCAACCATGAACAAAAAACAAACATTGGTCGCATTTAATAGATAAACATTTTATTTCGTGTTTATGCATTGCAATAAGCTCGTACCAGCCACAATATAATAACTTTGTCGCAGATATACAGTGCCAAATTTCAACTAAAAGAAGTGAATAGGATGGTCAGTTTTTGATATATTAATGCTTTGATTATTCTCGTCAGTAAATTTTTATTTTGTAAATATTAATATTAAGTTTTGTTTTAGAAAAATTACATAATTTACCATTTCTTCTTGTTACCGAAAATAAATACGTAAGCTAATATAGCTCTGCCATTGGTAGACCGCCTTCGATTTTTTAAATGTGCAGTAGACCCCGGATCCCAAAAGTTTGGCCACCCCTGTTATATACTATATCAGTTAATAAATATCTATTTTCTACTCGTATTAATAAAGTTAATAAGTAGATGAATACTTTTCAAATTTAAAATTAAAATTATTTAAAGTGTTTTTGCTTTTGAAAATAATTTTTTATTTTACTGATTTTTTATTAAAAGCTTATCTTAAAAAGTATGTTTCAGTATGTTAAAGAGTATGTTAAGATTTATAACGAACTAAATCCATTTTTATCTACTTGAATACTTTTAGATAAAAATGCTTCATGATAACTGTTTTAACTAATTATTTAAATATATAAAAACTTTTTAGCTAGAAAAAAATATTTTAGACGAATTTAAGAAAGTCGTGCTTCTTTCTTTAATAAACTTTAAGAATAAAATATAAAAACTATCTTATTATTATTATAAACCTATTTGAAAAAAAATTTCACTTTCTGTAAATAGATTTATAATAATAAATCTACAAGTAAAAAAACTTTCACAATAAATTCCATGATAAAAAAAAATTTATTTTTAAAACCCTGATTTTTTAGCATTTTTTAAAATTTTTTAAAAAACACAAAGAGTTTATTTTAAGAATTTAAATAAATTTTATTAAAAATAAATATTACTGGTATTATAACTGACTGAGAAAAATTCTAATGTGATTAAATGTAAAACCATGAGATAAGAATTGTAAAATATTTTTTGCCAAAATCACTAAGCCTTGATAAGATTTTGAATTAATGAAAAGTTTAAATAATATTCATACAGCCATATTATTTCAATTAAACTATATTTAAATAAAAATTATTCAATTTGAATTTGAATTATATTCAAATTATTCAAGAAATTACAATGAATTATATTGTAAATTCAGTTTTTTTTATTAAGAATACTTCTGATTTTATTAAAATATATATACATCAGATAATTTTGTTTGAATTTGTGATTTGAAAGAAATTTTTTGTTAAATTGCAAAAGGTGTTAACATCATAATTCTGGTACACTACCTTAATTTTTTTACATAATTAACTTTTTAAGATGATAAGCAGATAAAAATTTAAATAAATTGTATTAAATTATAAATTCTAATTTTAAAAATAATTGAAATTAAGATTATTAGTATTCAAATTCATATTAAAAGTGATATTTTTAAGCATTTTGATTTAAATGTTTACAATAAAAATGTTTTCTGCTTATCTAAGTAGTGTGAATAATTTAAATAATTGAAGATTTTTATACATCGTTGAAGATAATTTAAATTTTCTTTGCGGCAAAATAAGTATATAAAAATGTTTTCAACCAGCAGTGAGAAAAGTGAGTTAATAGAAGTCACAGAAGAGTTTGAAGAAGATATTTCATACTGTTTTACAATAGTAGATATAAGAAAATTAATGTTAATGAGTGAAATTTTTAATTAAAGGATAGTAAATGAAGAAAGAATCAGAAAAAAGAGAACGATATCATGTGAGAAGAGCTAAAATTAAAAAAAGAACATTTTGTTATTGAAAGCAAACTGAGCTTGACTGCTGAGCAAACTTAGAAAATGGAATACAAATTGTCCTTAAATTGATGCTTACCATAAATTCTTATGAAAAACAAATATGAAAATCTGATGATATGTCAAATAGAAATTAAGTTACAGGAATTTTAAAATACGTCGTCTATTGGAAAATGAAGCAGGAAGTTGCATTTTCAAACCGAAAATAGTTTAGAAAAAAAAATTTTTACTTTTTTTGCAAAGAAAAAAATTGTTATGCTGATTGATGAGGCAACAATTTAGCATGCACGCTCGAAAAAAATGTAGCAACAGCATCACTACCACATGCGAAACTAATTTTAAAGACGATTATTTTATAACTGTTTTTCACAAAATCCCCAAACCGTTAGCACGATATCTCAGGTAACAATGAAGATACTTGTATGATACTTTACCAACACATTTTAAGTGAAATAGTACTTTTGCTTCAATTCATCGATTATTATCGATGAAATGAAACAAAAGTATTAATATATATAAAGAACCTTTTCATTTACAGCTATATTTAATGGGAGTGTTTAGGATTTTGTAAAATAATATTATATATTTTTTGCCATTCTTTCTTTCAATCAATATTTTTCTCAGATTTTGCTTTATTTAAAAAAATATTGCCATATAAACTTTTATGCATAACAATTTTCTTTAGTGTTAACCTCTTGATAAAATTTATCAGAAAATAACCAATTTCATAAAAGGTATGCTATATGTAATTAAAATTTCGGTAATTTTATATTTTTACAACATAATTTATCGAAAAAAAAGGTAAAATATTAATTTTTAAGAAAAAACTTATTCAAACTTAGGCAGATACCTTAATTAAATGAAAATGGAAATTTATAGTTCAAATGATGAGCAAAAGTTGATTATATTCCAACAATAGAATGGATAATATATCTTTTAATTGCTTTACTGTGTGCAGTCTTATTTGTAAAGTAGTTATAACATTGTGAAGAATTTCATTTGTAAATTATTCAAATTAACTACAACAGCTTTTCTTTAAATGCTAGAAAATATCATATAAATCCAGAAGTTATAAGAAAGAGTTATCTTAACAAATGGGTATTTGAATTATTAATGAAGAATGCTGAGCAAATTAAAGAATTAACGTTGACAGATCAACCAGTATTATTAAATGATTATAAGAAAATGGATAAATATTAAAATTCAATAGTTTAAAAACAAAAGAACATACATTACTTTCACATTTTAAGGCTCAACATAACTAGTGAGAAAATTAAGATGTTCAAAGTAAAAGAAAATCATGAATTCAATCCCAGCCAAAGTTGAACAAGGATATTCTTCAATGGCTTCTTCCTTTTGCATCCACATCTCTCTAGTGTGGGCACTTATGAGTTTTTATGGTTTCCTCCAATGCATCATGTCAATAAATATAGTACTGTCAATGGAAAGTTCCCCAGTAAGCAAGTATGCAATGTGTTCATAAAGAGGCCTTACAACAGCATCTAGCTATTAAATTAGTTATTATGCAAAATATTTCAAAAAAGTTTTATCGTATTACACGGATGGTATTATGGTGTTCTTAGGAGCAGGTTTTATTCAATCCCATTTATTGCTAATTAATGGAAAATTAACGTGTTTTCTATATTTTGTATGCATATCTTTCAGGGAATTTTTGGGCTACTTCTTTTTATGGGGGTAAAAAGTTAAAGCTCCCTTTTTCTCAATCTTTCATGAAAGACAAAAATGTTCATTAATTTGTTTGAATATAAATGCCAAATTCTACTAAGGAAATATAATTTGGATATTTAAACCAATGCATCAGTAAAAAGTGTTTTACAATATTTTAAATTTCTTGAAAAACATCATAATTGAAAAAATATTTTTCAATAAATTTCCTTTCAGAGTATTAAATGTTTTTCAGTATTTTTAAAAAAGGACATCAATTTTTTTAATTTCGCTTCAATGAATGCTGATATTACATGCATAACAAGTACTGTATATTCCAGCATTATAAAAACACAGCATTTTTCCTTTTAAATAGTTAAATTCATTGGAATAAAATAACTGATCAGTCAAGTAGTAATAATGAAACAATGATTAAATGTTTCTTGTAGCTTTTTGTTAAGCTTATACCTATTGTTATCTAGAAAATGAACATTCAAGTAAGTCTTAAATAAACAGAGGAAAAAGGTCTATTCCCTATGAGATTCTAATCATATATGGCAAGTTTTAGATTTACCTCAGTGAAGTAATAATTATTCATCTGACCACATCAATATCATATTAGTGGCTACAAAATTAATTTATTTATTTCTAAACTTACACAAGAATTTCCAAAACTTGAAAAAATTGGAGTCGATGAATATATTTTTAATTATAAGTGACAATATATTTCTAATTAATGATTAGAATTTTTTCAACCAAGAAGTTCAATCTTGAATGTGTAGTTAACTTTTTATGCCTGAAACAACTAATTTGTTTATAATCTCTTGCTACTTACAAAAATATGGAGTTTTTTTTTTAATGTAAGAATACAAAATCATAAAAATGACTTTAAATAAGAGAAATAAAATTTTGTAAATATATTAAAATGAATACTATTAATTAAAATGAATTCAGTATGTTCCACCTTTTGAAATTTAAAAACAAATTTTGAATTTTATACAATTTTGAGGTTTTATATTTAAAATTTTAACACACTGAAATAAAACATTTTTGTTTATTGTAAAAGTAACAACAAATATAATAAATGTGACCTTCAAAAACAAAGCATTCAGAAAATATGTTCAATGTCTCATGTTTTTCATTATTAATAATTTACATTTCTTTATGGATACTTCATAGTTCACTCAAAATTAAGCTTTTTTATAAAAAAAATTAGGAAAATTTTATTCTATTGACAAATAATTACATTTTTTTAATAGAATATTGCAGTTAGTGAATTTTCTAATTATAATCAAAAGACAATTAAAGGATACAGAAAAAATGTCTAGAAACAAAAAATATTAATAGTCAAATAAATACTGTACTAATTTTGTAGTGTGATAAGGTGAAATTCTATAAATTTAAGAAGGAATGATTCATAATCAGTAATGCATCTAAATCAAGTTTGTCTTAGAACAACTTTTTATATGCAGGTTTTCTGCTAAGATACAACTCATAATTTTACTTATTTCAATCTAATAACTTTGTGTTTATTTCTACTTAAACTTTGTTATTTTGTATTGCATACAAAAATAAGCTATTTAATTTGACAAATATTTTTTTTTACTTTTGATTTCAACACACTAACTATACAGACTGGCTAAAATTTCAACATGGAAGGTTTGAGGAGATGATAGAAAGGGCAAATCAAATAGGTATATTTTATTTATTTATTGAAATTCACAAATTGTGTACACTGACTTTAGAGAAAATCTAACAAAAACCAATAATTTGAGTTGACTTTCCCAGTTTTACCTTTTTTAATTCAATTAATATTAAGAACTATTATTAATATTAACTCAAAGGCTGAATTAATTTTTGTTCATATTCTTTAGACAGAATATTTTACACTATTTTAATAATTGAGCATTTCATAAATTATTACATAAAAATAATCATGTTACTTAATAATAGATCTTTAATATTAACTTTTGCCTATAAACTATTTCTTCATAAATAAAAGAGTGCCTTTTAATAGTTTTAATCAACAGCTTACTTGCTATTTGCAACATTAATTATGGTCTTATATATTTTTTAAAGCAACTAATCACATAAGCAAAAATTAAGATATTTTTAATGAATAACTGTGCATAAACATTTGTTACTTACAAAATATATTCCAAAAGTTTAACAAAATATACAACCTCTAATGATGAACTATACAAATACAAAAATATACAGAAATTCTTTGTTAAGCTGGATACCATAAATAAACTTCATCATCTTTCACGCCATGAGCTTCTAGCTCAGCTAAAATATTGTCGAAATAATTGGGATCTGGGTAACCATGACCTCTACGATTGCAACCAAATTCTGTTTTGTGGTGAATCTCATTCCAAGTAACTGTATTCTCCTCACCAGAAGTTGAAGACCTTCCAATAGTGAAAATTAAGCGTCTTTTCCATGCTTTAACTAGAAGGCGCAGAATCTGAAAAGGCATCAATACATTATTTAAATGATATATTGACATGCAAAACATGGTTTCAAATATATTAAATTTGGACAATAAAATGTAAAAAACTTGAAAATTCGTTTCTTGTACTAAATGAAGAATGAAAAAAAAAATCATAACTATAGAGGAAAATTCTACCTATTCTGTATTTAAGCTTTGATTCATGTAAAAGGAAAGTCAAAGTTAAATAAATTGTAAGAGTTCTCAGCATATAACTAATACATGCAAATGATTAAATTAGTAAAAATTTACTCAATTAAGAATAGCTTGAATATTACAAGAGCACATATGATTGCAATTTTTCTCCCACAAAAGTATTCTCTCATACAGCTCTTCTTTTAATGCTTTCAAAGAACTATATTTTACTTCATACTGGATATAAGTTACATGTTGCTCATCACTCTGAACTGATTAAACGGAATTAATATTCTACTATTCTTTAATTTCTCTTGACTCATCTTCAAACAAAAACATTTGAAATATCATAGATAAAAAACTGTATATAGAATGTATAATAGTTTACCTAATCAAAAGAAGAACTCTTCAGATAATTAATGTTTTTTGATGTCAAGCACATATGAATACTTCCACATGATGATTATATTCGAAAATGAATAGAACTGATTTGAATATTTTATTTCGAATTTTTTATCACTTCTCATTTGATTAAATCTAACAATTATTAGAAGTTGCCATAAATTTGACAGTTTCTTGGCACGACAAAAACTATATCAAAATAAAAAATTTGTTATATTGTACTCTAGTAATTTTATTTTCATAATATTCTGACATGTCACATAACTTTCTTGGCAATTCTTTAAAACATTCAGCTCTACAGAAAATCTACTGAAACAGGGGGTTAAAACTCTTTTCATATACTTCTAGAGTCTACAACCATTATATCTGGAGTATAATATAGTTAAGTAGTTGGAACTGCTTACCCAGGTATTCAGTTGTAGTTGATTTGCTTACAATATTCTCAATTTAAACTATTTCCTTTGATCAGTGATAATGATCAATTTAGCTTTTAAACACACTTAAGAAGAAAGCATTTTGAAAACAATAAGAAATTATAATATATATAGGCACACATGAAAAAATGATTGCCCTATTTAATATGCTTATTACTTGCAGCAAGGTTCCTATAGGTGCACAACACACATACAATCATTTATTAAAAAAAATTGCAATTTTCTATTAAAAATAACTTTTTCACATTTTAATCATATTCTTATACATACCATAAAAGCATTCAAGTTTTTTTAACGTATTGAAATTGATTTTTGATTATTCATTTCTTTTATTAAGGAAAAATATTGTTTTAATTCTGAATGTTTTGACTTCATTATCATTGTTTGTTCGCACTAGTACATAACACATGCCCACATTATACTTCATTCATTTGTCTATATCTTTGTGATTATCCTTTTATATCCTAATACTATTTTCTCATTTTAGAAATCTAATATTAAATATTTTTCTCACTTCAAAGAAATAACAACCAAAGAAGTGGTGAAATAGTCTCTTTCTAAGTTTAAAATCTATGATTCAGGTAACAACTATTGAACCATTAGGAGACAAATGTTACATTTCTGATGCCAATTTTTCAGGGTGGCTATTATACTTTCTAATTTTCTTCTTCTCTGTAAAAGGATTTGCTATAAGCAACTGTTTAAAGAAAATCCTCCAAAATGGCAATACGTAAAGCTTATTCAAGTCTTACAATAGTTTTCAAAACTAAGGCTATTTTTTATGTGGAGTTAATTATATCACATAAAATTATTTCTTAAACCATTATTTCTATACTTAACAATTTTAATCTGTAATAATAAAAATTCTTCACGTCAATAATTTATGTGAACTAAAATTATTTCTATTTGATTAATTTTTAATACTGCATGAAATTGGATTCCTATATCATATGAAATATCACGCTTCAAAAACAATTTTTTTGTGTTAATTAATTTATATTATTGTAAAATATAGTCACAAATTACAAGAAACTTGAAAATTTTAAATGAACTACTTGATTTTAATTATGAATTATTGATAAGATTTTTTTTTTAATAATTGCGCTTTAGATTTGCATTTTATTTAAAAAATTTTAAACCTAAAGACACTTATTAACTATAAATATTCATTTGAAGATAAGATAAAGTTAATTGCAAATAGCTACAAAGAGTAATAAATGCTCTTTTAGTTTATACAAATGCAAAGTTTGCACAGACATTTTTCAAATGTTTTCTAATAAAACAAAATTATAATAACATTTAAAAAAATATGGAATTCTTTATTGAACACAATCAATTCATCATCTACATTATGATTTATATTCCATAAAAATTAAATTTTAATAACACAGCTGTAAGCAAAAATTGAAAAAAGTACACAATTATGAAACTAAAAAAATCCCTTTTTGATATTAAAATGAGTTTAATTTTCAAAAAGATGGAATAAATTTATACATGAACTTACTTTTCTCCCTATTTCATTATCAGGAAGATAGCAATGCCGTGGAAATCCCCTTGCAGTATATTTTTTACCAGGATTGGGATGTTCTGGACCCTTTAATAAATGAAAATTTTATATTATTAGTAGGAAAAAGAATATTTAAATTAGAAAAGAAAAATCAAAAATTTTAAAACTTATTTAAATTTTAAAAGTTTTGGAATTTAGGGAATTAAGTAATATTTTATTATTGGAAATTAAAAGCTATATTAGTCTTTTTTTTTTTTTTTTTTTTTTTTTTTTTTTTTTTTTTTTTTTTTTTTCTTTTTCTTTAACCAAATCTTAAGTCTGTTTATCAGAAACTTATATTAACAAAATATCTATTTATTTCAAATGTATTGCTTAAAAATACTTATAAAATATTTAAATAATTTATTTTTTTAGATATTTAATGTACCATTTACTTTTTTACCACATAATTAAAATAAATTATTTTATTTTCAAATGAATGATTTATATAAATGTTTAAAACATTTTCACCATTTTTTTTCAAAAATTTTTAAAAATTAGAAGTTGCTTAAATTCTTGGCTCTTTTGAAAAGTTAGAAAGTTAGTTTAGTAAGTAAGGTATTGGAAATCCTGAATAAAAATATTACCACAAATTATATTGAAGCAGAATCTTAATGTTGTAGTCTTTCTTTTCTGTTGCAACTTACTTTTAATACATTCTGAAATCCATAAAATAGATTCAAAGAGGTACTGATACAAATAGTAAAAAAATAATTTTGCACTTATTTGATTTCTTCTGAGTATAATATCCCAAATTAAAATTTAATCCAAATGAAAATGCTTAGTAACCATTTTGCTCGATTTTTTTCAAGTTGACAGGGATATTTTTACAGGTAAAAAGCAGTGATGCTAAATGAGACTGTAAGTTAAAGAATTTATTCCTAATATTTAATTCTCATTAATTAAATATTTTTTTATCCAAATGATAATGACAAACATCAATAATAACTACTAAAATAAAAAAAATTCTTTAAAAAATCAATAAAAATAAAAAAAACTTGAATTAGAATAGATTATAAAAACAATTTTAATTCATTAAAGAATATTTTTTAACAACATATTTTATATTTTTGTTTCATTGGAGATAATTTTATGGAAAATATAATTTACAAATTGACAAGTAATCTGAATTATTTATTGAAAGAGAAAATAAAATATGAAATCTGTAATAAAATATTTAATTTAAAAAATATAGCCAAAAGATGTATTACCCATTTTTCTAATAAATCAAGATTTAAGTAATTAATAATTGAAAATTTATAATTGGGTTGCTTATTCTTATTTTATTAAGTACATGAATTTACAGAAATAATATCAAAATCTCATTCAAAATTCAAGCTTCTTATAATCATTCTTATAGTTTGTATTGATTAAGAACATATAAATTTAAAAATATAATTTTAATAAAAGCTTGTGCTACCTGAAATAAAAGGATTGCGAACATTACATAATCTCAGTGGCAGTTGGTTGGTTGTTTGGTTTTAATGGCGCAAGATCCAATTACGGACAAGCTGTGCCAGATCTCACTAGCAGGATAGCCTATATGGGGTCAAAGCTTACAGTGCACACATTTTTTTCATGACTGAGAGTAACAAATATAATTTTTTAATATAACCCAATATAATATATAACTCAATATAATTTTTTTAAACAAAATCTTTAATTTTGTTGAAATCTTATAATAAAATGCAATGGCTAATAAAAATATTACAAGAACATGACAAATCATTTCTCCTGCTAGTTAACTCTATAGCTATCAAAATTCTCTCTATCACACAAAAATTTATTATTTTATGATTCAATACTGTGATTTAAACTTCTTTCTCTAAACAAATAATTTATCTTTTATTTTTAAATTTTTTGCATTACTGATATAATGGAAATGAAGTATGTAAAA
The DNA here is from genome assembly GCA_026290005.1 of Latrodectus geometricus. NCBI lineage: Eukaryota > Metazoa > Arthropoda > Arachnida > Araneae > Theridiidae > Latrodectus > Latrodectus geometricus. The sequence continues at coordinate 12,984 of JAPDSC010094189.1, read as the reverse complement.
TACCTGAATGCCAGGAGGAATGTCATATATTATACGTATTGTATCACAGTCAGGAAAACTTGGAAGAGAATAAGGCATAACATGATAAATCATTTCTCCTGGTGGTTGTGTACCACATTTTTCTCCATGAATTGTCTTGCAAGTAGGACATTGTAAAAACTTATCCTTCAAAATAAACCATGTTAAGTATAAGTAAATAAATGCTAAATTAAGCATAACAAATATTTTAAACATAAACTATACAATAACATGCAAAGCAACTAGTAAAATTAAAATTAGCTTAAAAAGCATTAATATTTTAATAAATCTAAGATATACAATAAACAAAGCTTTGGTTTTCAATCTTTTGAAATGGGGAACACAAACTTTTTTCCTCAGAATTCATATGCAAAATAAATTTAAAACAATAGTTTTTACATTTGAAATCTAAGCTGCATTAAAATAAAGAGTATTGCTTCCAAGAATAGATTTATTAGCAAAAAAAAAAAATTAAACGATTTTTTTTATAAAGTGCTATTTAATACAAGAATAAAATACAGAATTTGATTGCGGCAAACATTTTAAAAAGTCATAAAGTTAGAATATATGTGACAAATTAAAAATTTTTCTTAAGCACTATGATAATTATCTCATGTCATTGTGAAAAATAAACAATTGTAATTTGTTTCTGCATATAAATTAATATTACGTTCTTCATTAGTCTCATTGATTTTATTAACCATAAAAGTAACTGGATCTAATACACTTATTTTGAGATACTATCTTTATAACAAGTGTTAGTTAATGCAAGAAAAATTGACAAAATATTATGATATTTATGATAATATTTATTATAATAATTATAATAATATCACAGTTGATATATTTCTCAAAAATTAAGAGCTGATTTTTTCCCAAAATTCTTGGAAAGAACTTTGGGAAAAAATCTACTCCTCCAATCAATCTGGTCAGAACTTCTCCTTTGTCATTTTCTTTAAAAAAAGAAACAGTGACATTTTTGTGAAGCATGTTAAAATTACATATATGGCCCATCAACTTAATGCAAGATACTTTTATTACTTTTTGTGATATCACACACAACACACAAGTTAAAAACATTTTTTATATATTTCCTGTCAATTCCTCAAATATTGTTTGGTTTAGTTGGTTCAAAAATTTTCGAATTTGTTCCTTTGAAAATTCATAAACAATCTCTTTTTCCCCACGGAAGGCCTCATATCAGGCCAATATTCCCCAATATTTGATATTTTTTTATTTTACAGTTTAAATATGCTTAACAAGTTCACTTTATTATAAGTCACTCAGCAAATTATTCTAGTTATATCAACAATTTGTAACAAGAATCTACATTTCAAGGCTAAAGGAATTTTAAGAATGTTTATTGCTTCAAAATGAGCTACATGGGAGCTATATGATAGAAAAATATAAAGAACATATACATCAACCCTTCCATATACCCAATTAACAAAAACTAAAGATTCAAAATCCAATATTTGAATTTTTGGTATTTATATATTATTCCACTTGCCATTTTAGACAAAAAATTTGTTTTCATATGCTGTAAATTTTAACATTTTTTTCAAAATGTAAAGGAAAATCAAAGCAGTTAACTTATATTTATGTTTCCATTGAAGAAAATTAATTAAAACTTTATTTTTAATTTACATGACACTAAAATTCATAATATTTAGTGACATTGTTTCACTAAAATGGGCCATGGGAAAATTTATAAGTACTGAATCTTATCTTTATTATTTATTTGAAACACTGTTTATTATAAAAATTATGTATTGAATAAATAATATTTTGATATATGAATAAAGAAATTTTATTTTTATATTCCATTTATTTTATATCAACTATTTTTTTTATTTGCTCCACAGTTTCTATTTCATTAAAGACTAATTTCATATTAATTTCAAAATTGAAAAATAAGCATAGATAAATTGCAGGAAATATTTTAATTAAATAGATAAATTGCAGCATACATATTATATGCATAATAATTACTTTTCAAAAAATATTTTACCTTTGGTCCACTTTCATACATAGCTTTTAGACACGCTTTGTGAAATATATGAGAACATATTTTTAACTTTGCTATAGTAGAATCTTCATCATATGATGATCCTTTTGATAAATCTTCACAACAAATGATGCAAGTCTAACAAGTTTAAAAATGAATTTAATTAAAATCAGTGATATAATTATTTTATAGGATAAAAATTATACAAATATAACATCAAAATTTAAAATTATTTCTTTTAAATATTTCCTTTAAATATATTGTTTTTATGATTTCATAATAAATAAAAAAAATGAAAAATAAATATTTCATTATTTTATAAAGCTATTATTTTTAATGTAAATAACATTTTAATATCTTAAGACAATGATTTCATGGTGAGGATAACATTTTCATAAGTCATTTTTTACACTTGAAGACAGATACAACCAAAATCTATAGTTCATGAGGATTTTGAATCATTATAAATATTCATACTGATTGAATTTATTTTGGTTTTGTTTGTTCATCGCTCAATGATCCTTTTTTGTATACTAGGGCTAATTAAATTGACACCAACAGTTTATAATGGATTTTGAACCATTGGGAAAAAAAATTGGGAATTGGGGAAAAAAAAAACAACTGAACCAAAGGTCTGTGTTGCCAGTTTGGCCATTCATATCTAAAAGGGAGAATAGAATACATGAAATGCTTAACAAAAACATAGAGCTTTAATTATTCATCTACCAACTGTTGAACTGGAGAATAGAACAATAAGTATTTAGCTATTATCTCAGCATGTTACAGGTCAAAATTTTCAATTTGGAATTAGGGTTTAGTTGCTTATGACTGCTAAGATATCTTGAATAATTTTTTATATTTTTGAAATTAAAAATGTATAATAAGGCAGAAATTTTAATGTCTTTTTAGCCAATGCAAAACTTGTAAATATACAATAAATTACTTAGAAACTATACTATTTCATTCATGCATGTTATTCCAAAATTAAAATTTGCACAAGATTATTCTATACGGAATCAAAAAATTTAATTTTGTAAATGTTAAATCTCTAAAAAATTATTTAATTATAAAAAATGTATTAAACTCCTATATGATATTCACAATAATGCATTTTAATTCATAAATAGCTATCAATAAAATGAAAAATTCTTTTCACTCAAATAAATGCATTAATTTAAAAAGTGAAGAATTATTGTTAAAAAATAAAGTTAGTATCATTGAAAATATTAATACTCATATTTTTATGTACAAACAAATACTGTGATTCTTAAAACTGTTGAATCATAATAAATTGTTATATTTCATAATAATTTATTATGATTCAACAATAATATAAGAATTCTTTTCACTCAAATCTCCAATATCTCATTTTAATATCTTGGAGATCCACAACATAAGTCAAAAGAGGAAAAAATAAAGAAGTTCGAATTCCTTAAAAAAAAAATTAATAAAACTTATAACTAAACTTATTTTATCTTATTTATAAAATTGCCTTATTCTACTAAATTTACATCATATTTAATTTTTTTTTTTTAATTCTAGAATTTTACTTTTTATATTTTAACTTTAGGTTATATTATCACATACAAATTTAGAAGAAATATTTTTACATTCAATTATAAAATTTTATTTGGCCATTTTAATTTTAAACTAGCACAAAACATGAAAAAATAGTCTTTAACAATGATATTTTTCAATTACATGACCATCATGAAAATTTCAATGGCATCACTTATTTCCAAACAAAGAGCATGTAATAAGAATATAATAAGAATGTTTTCACATCTTACTTATATTCAGGTAGCATTTATAAATAAAAATTTAAATAGTTTTAAAAAATTTATACTTTGTTTTGTTTAAATTTTTTTATTTAATTTCACTGTATATGCCAATTTTTATTACAAATTTACATAAATAGCAGAGAAATATCAGTTTAAAAATATTTATTGAACACTTAAAATTACTTTGATAAAGTTATTTTCTAGAATAAATGAAAGAGTGATCTATATTTATTTCAATCCACTTGATTCATGCTTCAAAAATAACAGTTTGTTTTTTTGTTTTCTTTCTTCCAATACAATTTTTTAAAAAAGCATAAATTTCAATTCTAATGCAACATAAAATTTCAATTGATATCATGCCTCAAAATTTAAAAATTTAACTCTCAATTCCTTTCAATATTCTTTCATAACTGAATGAGCTAAAAGGAAATAAGAAATTACCTGATCTAAAGTTTCATTGGTTACAGTGTTTCCAACTAATTCCTCTGCATATAATTCTAGTATATCAATATCATTGTCATTTGAACCTACAACAATTAATACTAACATATAAATCCTAAAATCATACATAAGTGTGTATGTCTTAAGAAAGTTAACACATAAAACTAACACATTTTTACACACACATTTGTTATTAATAATAAAAATTAATAATTATATATTAATTTTCATATTGCAGAGAAGAGCATATACTTGAAGTAGAAAATATTAAGTATATGCATTTTTAAACAAGGTACATTAATATAAATTTTAATATACATGCAGCTAATAACATACATTGGTATACATTATTGGTCCTTCTTTTAATGTTCTTTTTATATGAAATTTCATTTGGTTATTGTAGATTATCCATGAAATTTCTTGAGATTTGTGTGCGAACAAAAATAAAAATTCCAGTCACTATATCATGATGAGTGTTCATACCTTTCTCATAATATAAGCCCATTAATTAAATATGAGCATATTTATGAATTACACTCACATTTAATTGAAATGAAAATATCAAATATATATATTTAAATATAAATTAATAAATATTAAATATCAAATATATATAATAAAATATATATATAAATATATATATACATATATATATATATATATATTATTAAGGTTTTATTCCGTTATAGTTTGTCGGATGACGAGTAGCTTAGGTGGGGAAGGAAGGAGTACTTAGTAAATATTTACAGATTTATTTACATCTAGAATTATTTACAGACATCTAGCTCTTTCATTGTGAGCTCCTTCATAACACACTCTCTCTTTTCAACTACCTATACATCTCTTTTACATGACATGTTAACTATTGCCATCTAGTGGCCACTTATTTTTTAAATATTACAGCTTAATGTTAACATTCGGCCAGACTGACCGATTAATCTCCTGATTAATACAAACAATACTTGTAGACATTTATAAACTAAAAATAATACAAAAACTTCAAAATATCACAAAATAAAAATAAACATACTTACAAATCTTAACAATTCTTCAGTAGACATACTTACTATTTTTTAACCATCAAATTTAACAAAAGTTTAGAAATTACACTAATTTAACATTTGCTAACCTACTTATAAAAAGAAAAGAAATAATTAGTACAAATGATGAGGAAATTATACAGTATGTTCAATAGAAAATATCATAAAAGTTCGGATTTTCTTTAAAGTTTAATTTAAATGAAAGTTCATTAAGTTCAAAGTTCAATTTCAGTATCACTGGAATCACTTGTGTCTGGGTAAATTCTCCAAGGTTTTAGTTGACTTACATGGGCGGTGGTTGTGAAAAAGTGTCCCTTTTCCTTTTCTTGTAACTGAGTCACTCTGTAAGTGTCACCTGGTAATATTTGAGTAATTATCAATGGTCCCCTGTATTTTGGTTGAGTTTTCAAAGGTTGGCCTGTTGCTTGAGGTGTTTTCTTCATGACCACTATTTCACCTTTTACATAGTTGATTGTTTTACATCTTTTTTTTGTCAAAATATGATTTCATCTTTTCCTGCTTACGTTCTATATTTTGAATCGCTTCTTTTCGTATTTCTTCAGGATCCTTACATTCTTTGGCTTCATCATCTGCTAATTTGCTTATTAGTCCATCATAAAATCTAGGTGAGTAACCATGTAGCATTTGAAATGGAGTCTTATTGGTTGTTTTATTAACTGCATTATTTAAATTCCATTCGGCATCTTTAATTTTCAAGTCCCAATCTTTGTGTTTTGGATCTTCCATACTTGTAGAAATTGTAGCTAATAGAGTTCTATGGCATCTTTCGACCATTCCGTTTCCTTCAGGATGCTTTGTAGAGTTCAAAGTATGCTTAATTCCATTTGTGGTACAAAACTCTTCAAATTGGTGAGAAGTGAAACATGAACCTCGATCACTTATCAACTTGTCAGGTAATCCAAATTCGTCGATGAAATTCTTTAAAGCTTTCAGTACGTTTTGAGTTGAAGTACTTCTCACTGGTGTTACTCTGACGAATCTAGTTAAATTATCTATTATTACAAGTAATTCTTGATTTCCTCTACAAGTTTTAACAAAAGGGCCTAGATGATCCACATGAATGATAGAAAATGGACGTTTCCCAGGTGCAATTGGGTTCAGAAACCCCTGCTTTTTTCCTCCTGGAACTTTGTTCAGCAAACACTCAAAACACATCGAAATATGTTTTCTTACGTAACGCTTCATAGATGCAAACCAATATAATTCTTTTATTTTACTAACAGTTCTATCAACAGAAAAATGTCCCATGAGGTCGTGGAATCTAACTACTATACTTTTTCTCATTGATTTAGGTATTACATAAAGTAAAATTTCTTTCTCCTTAATCTTGTGTTTTCTATAAATCTTATTCTGCTTGAAAACATATCCTTCAATCATTTTCTTTTCAGATTCGGACCTGTCATCTTCATTCTTCTTGAATACATCTATTAATTTACGTAGTTCCATGTCTGAATTTTGCATCATTAAAACTTGTTCTTCTGTAGTCAAAGTAACACAAACTTCAAATTTTCTTTCAATAATACTGTGCAAAGTATCTTCTGGCTCTTCAACAGCTGCTCTGCTTAGTGCATCTACGTGTTTCATTCGTTCACCTGGCCTATGTCGGATTTCAAAATCATATTCTTGCATAAGGTTAAACCATCTTGCCATCTGAGGATTTGATGACTTATTAGCGTTTAGATACATGATTGCTTGACAATCTGTGATGATAGTGAACTTTATTCCTATCAGAAACTGCCTTAACCTTTCTAATGTCCACACAATTGACATTAACTCTAATTTACTCGAATGGTACTTTTGTTCAGTTTCCGTAGTTTTCTTACTAACGCAATAAACCATCCTCCAATTCCTTTTACTATCTCTTTGAAACAATATTCCGGCCAATCCAATTGAACTTGCGTCACAATGCACCTCGGTTTCATTTTCAGGATCATAATGAGCGAGAATCGGTGCTTTAATGAGATTACTCTTAAGTTCTTCGAAAGCCTCACTTTGTTCTTTTTCCCAAACAAATCTTGCATCTTTTTTCGTAAGTTCAGATAGTGGTGCTGCTTTGAGAGAATATTTAGGAACAAATCTTCTAAAGAAACTAGTAAGTCCTAAAAATCTTTGGATGTCATGCGTATTTTTAGGAACAGGAAATTTGTCAATAGCAGCTATTTTACGTGGTCCAGGTTTCAAACCATCTTTACTAAGTATGAAACCAAGAAATTCAGTCTGTAACTTTCCAAATTCACATTTTGGTAGTTTTAAAGTTAAATTGGCTTTTCTTAAGCACTCAAATACTTCAGTAAGGTTCTGTATCATTTCGGTCCATGTTTTAGCTGGAATCAATATATCGTCTAAGTAACACAGTACTTTTTTGTTGAACAATGGACCCAAAACAAGATTCATGAGTCTTTGGAACTCTGCTGGAGCATTTGCCAATCCAAAGATCATTCGCTCGAATTGACCTGTATCATCTGGAGTTATGAAAGCAGTTTTCAATTTGGCTTCTTCAGTCAACGGTAACTGTAAATAACCACTAGCTAAATCCAAAGTAGTATAAAATTGGCTTCCTCCAAGACATTCTAAAATGTCATCAATTTTGGGTAATGGAAATTTATCTTTGACAGTTTGAGAGTTTAATTTTCTATAGTCAATAACCAATCGCTGTTCCCCGGTCTTTTTCTTAACTAATAATACAGGACTGGAGTAAGGAGATCTTGTATCTGTAACTATTCCATGTTTCTTCCATTCGGATACAATTTCTTTTATGTGTTTCCTCTCTTCAGAATTGGTTTTATACGGTTTTTGAAAAGTTGGCTTACTCCCATCTACTTCTTTAATGTCCATTTTGCATAAATTCGTGCAGCCTAACTCGCTTATGTTTAAAGCAAAACAGTCTCGATACTTATTTAATAAATTCAAAAGTTCTAATTTTTTATCACTATCTAAAGATTTGTCGAAATTTATATCTTTCATTAATATAGGAGACTTCTCCTTGTTAATTGTTATAATTTCAACTTTTTCATCATCAACTTTTTCATCCTTGTTCATTTTTATAATTTCAACTTTATTGGATCGGGATAAGCTTTCCTCACTTACTTCCATTCCCCTACCTAAACACTGATCTTTCCTAATTTTTAAGTTAAATTCTTTTTTATTTATTACTGGTACAACAGTTTCACCGTTAACTACTTCGAGAATAGAATCGAAATTCTGTCCTATACTTTTGACTAAAATTGCCCCATTAACTATCGAATTTTCGGTTTCTTCAATTTTCGCTCTAATTAGATTAATTGATTTACTTTCGATTTCTGTCTCATTTAATGCTTTTAATTTAACTGCATTTTCCTTAATATCTACTTGAATTTCGGAGAAAACGTTGTTGTTTGAGTATCCAAATTTTAGATTACCCCCAATACATGTAAAAGCAATGTATGGTAAATCTAACCATGTTCTACCTAAAATTAAATCGCATGGTTGGGAATTATCTTCTACAATTAATAAAGGAATACTTTTTCCAACTACATCGTCTATACGAATATTTACTACAGCTTTTCCAAGAGCGTTAGTCACTGGATTATTTTGATTTCCAAAACCGAATAATTTACTGCTATCTGGTGTCAGATTCAGATTCCTTTTTATCGCGATACTTTCTTTTAAAAGGCAACAACTACTTCCTGTATCAACTAACGCAATCACCTTATTCCCATAAATATAAGCATCTTTCAAGTAGTTCGTAGGCGCTAACGATGCACTTGAATGAGAATTGTTTTGACTGACGGATAAATTATTCCCCTCGCGCTTTTCATCGGTTTCATATTTACACGTACGCTGAGAATGACCATATTTTTTACATTTCTTACAGTAAGCAGATGTCTTCGGCAACGGGCATTCACGAGCTATATGACCATAATCATTACAATTAAAACATTTAAATTCCCCTTTCTCATTTCGAATATCCGAGCTGACTGACTTTTTTCGATGAATACTTTTATTTTCACTAAACGGAAATGATTTCTTTTCTACCTGAAATTTTTCATTACGATAATTATAATTTGACGAGTTTCGTAATTTATAATTGTTAATAGATCGAACATTATCATAATTATCCAATTTATCCGCTAATTGATCTGGAGTATTAATTTTAGGCCATTCATCCACAAAATGTTCACGAGTTGTTGAATTTACTTGTTTCTTCAATTGTTCAGTAACAATTAAATTTTTTAAACTATTAAAATCTGAAATCTCGAGACCCGTTATCCATTCCTCAAAATAGTTTTGTAATTCGAATGAATAATCTTTCCAAGTACTTTCTGGATTTTTAACATGGTTTAAAAATTTCAATCTAAACTTATCAGCACTTAATTTATATCTCTTAAGCAATAATGATTTTACATACTTATAATTATTTGCATTATCTTCGTTTTCACGCGCAATTAGTTGCGTAATTTCATAAGGGAGCAGTCCTAATAATTGTGACACCCAATTCTCTTCACTTAACCCAATACGTCGTGCCTGCCGTTCAAATAAAACTAAATAAAAATTTATATCTCCATCTTTCACTTTATATTCGTGCATTAACTTTCGAAAATCTATGTGTACGTTTTTACTTTCATCGTTGTTACTTAAATCTGAAATATTTGCATTTTGGACTCTATTTTCGATACGTAAACGTTCAAGTTCATACTCACGGTCAGCCAACGTTTTGGCGTCTTCAATAATCCTACTTAATAAACTTTTACTAAACTCTTCATCATACGTCTCTGATTCCGTTATAATACGTTTCAAATCAATTATTTTAGCATTTTCAGGTACTGGGAGCCCTAGTTCTGTTGCTAATTCTATTAAATCTACTTTTTTAGCCTTCCCCCAAAAAGCCATATTTTACTGATTAAAATACTTAATTACTTGACATATAAAATACTTTATCAATGACGAAATTATTACTTCTGCTTTGCCTAAAACGAAACTAATTGTCTCTTTAAAAACGAAATTACTTTTTGCAAACGAAATTAAGAAAATACTTTATACTTATATACATAATTCTTAAATCTCGTTCACTACTTTAGAATACATACGTTACTAAATACGTTAATACACATTTCAAAACGAAACAATTAAAATTCGCCTACCTGAATTCCGAAGCATCGCGAGTTATCCCACTTCTGATTTATTAAGGTTTTATTCCGTTATAGTTTGTCGGATGACGAGTAGCTTAGGTGGGGAAGGAAGGAGTACTTAGTAAATATTTACAGATTTATTTACATCTAGAATTATTTACAGACATCTAGCTCTTTCATTGTGAGCTCCTTCATAACACTCTCTCTCTTTTCAACTACCTATACATCTCTTTTACATGACATGTTAACTACTGCCATCTAGTGGCCACTTATTTTTTAAATATTACAGCTTAATGTTAACAGTATATATATATATATATATATATATATATATATA
>JAPDSC010094185.1:11050-24651 GCA_026290005.1 Latrodectus geometricus | reverse complement strand
ATAAACAAAATTTACCTATATAATTTTGAATATTACAACACAAATAAATTATTTACAAACATTAGAACAAAGTTAAACTATATACATAATTACTACATTTTTATTCAATTTATTTTGATGCATTCATAATAATGGATAAAAATAACTATTTGAATATACTGAAATTTATTTTCAATATGATTTTAGTTTTAAAAGGAAATAAAGATATTGGATACAATTTCTAATTCAAATTGCATTAAAAAGTAATTTTTTTAAGAATTATGTAAAGTTTGAAGTTTTCTTTTTTAGATAGAGCATTAATCACTATAGAGTCATTGGTTTTTGTGCAATAATTTTTAAGGAATATATTTATGCACGATTTGACAATGAACAAAATTATTTCTTCAGCAGCATGTCCATTTTCACATTTTTCAAAAGGAAGATAAATTTCAGATTCATTTAGAAACCTTCTAATTATTGAAAATGCATATGCTCTATGATTAGAACATTTAAGGAATTTTTTTTCATATTCAATAAATAAAAATTTACTTATAACTAAATAACAATAAATTGTTATTGTTATTTAGTTATAATTAAAGAAATCTGTTCCTTTACAAAATATAAAACATCTTTCTGCAGTTTATTTACAGTATTTTCTGACAAAAAGGATAAAGTATTATCAATTAAGTCAAATAAATCTGTTTCATAATCTTCACACACCTAGAAGTAAAATTTAAATATAAGAAAGCTGATATACATGAAACAAAGAAATTAGACTTCTTTACTAATTTCTATTTAATATGATATGATAAGAAATCTCAGTATTTTCTTTTCTAATAATAGATTATCGAAACAACAACATTAAGATCATTCTGAAATTTATTTCGAAATAGCTTAGAGTTTAGTATTATTATAATTCTCTTTTACCCCTACGCATTTTATTGTTACATCGAAAAATTAATAATTATTTTACTTTTCTATGAAAATTTATATTTGAACAATATGAATTCAATGAGTAATAAATTTTAAAAAAATTCATTAGAAATTCACTTTTGATTTCATTTGAAGTTTTCTATAATTGTTAATGTTATTAAAAAAAATCAAAATTAAAATAACTAGCTACACATGATGCAAATGAAACAATAAATAAAATTAATTTACTTACCCTGGAATGTTTGGTCACTTCCATAGTTTTCTCTCGGCATTGCGCGAATCCATTGGCGTTTTAAACCTTCACGTGGGAATCGAAATAGAGGGTCCATTAGCATAGTTGCCTTTACAGGCAGTTACACAACATTTATAAGACATGTTCTTGAATATTGTACGGAATAAAAACAATATATTTTGAAAAATATTTCGAAAATGAGTGATTGTTTAATGGTAAACAACACAGTAACAGGTCTCTGTTCAAGCGTCACTCAGAAAGCGATAGCCTACGGATGCAACGTCACAGCCATTTGGTCACGTGGTAGTCAGGCTTTCTGCTATTAGAAGGTACTGTCTAAGCTCACTTACGATGACTAATCCCTGCCTCTCTTTCCCCTTCGGCTGCACCCAAGTATGTACCATACTAAGTACAACTAAAATACAAATAAAAGGAAAAAAACGGAAGTTTATTTTCTTTTCGCTCCCTACTGGATTCATGCTCGCAATCGTTTTTCGGTACGAATGAAGTTGCTGACTTGTTAGGAATAAAGAAAAAATATGTTAACGCACCCATTGCAGGGATTAATGGGTCTTCTTTAACAGTTAAAAGAAAGATATTCACTACAATTTCTAATGCTAATAAAGATTTTGAAACAGGCATTAAATTTTTAATAGTGCAAAAAATACAGATTACCGAAGAATTTAAACTATGCTGATCCGGAGTTAGGCCAGTAATAAGCCAGGAAAAATTAGTTTGTTTAATTGGAGGTGAACTCTTTCTTCTATCACATATTAAAATTAAATCAAATTAAATTAAAAAACGAAAATATCATGCGAAACTGTTTTTTCGATTGGATAGCTGGAAGTTCTATAAACGAAATAGAAATTCCAAATAAATTGCAGTTTTATTTAACAATAAATGATAACAATGGTTTTGAAAGATTTTGGGATCTGGAATCATTAGGTATAAGAGATGATCCAAAGCTAGATTTTAATGATGATGTTTTACAAAAATTTGATTTTTGAATTTGAATATGAAATTTGTTTTACAAAAATTTGATGAAACAGTAACTTACAAAGATAACCGTTACGAAGTATGCTTACCATGACTTCCAATTCATTTATTTTAAGTGATAACTATACTGTTGCAGAAAGGAGACTTAGAACTCCTTCAAAACGACTTTATAAAAACCCCACTTTACATAAACAAAAACTATAATGAAATAATAAAATATTAGAAGGCAGATGTTATTGCAAAGATTCTGCCCGAGAAATCCTTTTCAGGTAAGCACTCATTTTATCTTCCTTGTCAACCTGTTTGCAAAAGTGATAAACTTACTACCAAAGTACGCATTGTGTTTGGTACAAGTTCATATGATCATGGTCAGATATCTTTAAATGAATGATTGTTACCCGGTCCAAATCTTAATCCAAATTTAATGTATCTATTAATCAAATTTCGTTTCAATAAAGTAACATTCACAGTCGATATCGAAAAGGCGTTTTTGCAAATATCTTTGTCAACAGATGATAGAGACGCAACAAGATTCATCTGGAAAAATGATAAAGTTCTCCAAAGAGATAATTATGGGATAGAAATTTACAGATTTAAGCCTGTTTCTCTTCATAGTTAAATCAAGCCCCTTCCTGTTAGCCGTCACGATAAAGCATCATATTGAAAGATATCGCGGTGAAAGATATCGAACCACAGTTAATATATTAAACACTTGTTTTTAAGTAGATGATTTGATAACTGGAGCTAATAATGTTGAAGAAACCTTCCAAATTTCTTATAACGCAAAAGAATGCAGGAAACAAGTATGAAACTAAAAAGATGGAATTCCAACAAGTTGAGCTTAATGAACAGATGGAATAAGGAAAACTTTGATACTCATCCACCAGTTTCTTCTGTGGAATCAGGAACCAGTTTAGGAAAGATATTAGAAATTACTTGGAATACTGCCGAAGATTACCTGACAGTGGAAGTAAAAAATCTAATAGAATTCCTTAATGCTAAAAAGAATACGAAACGATTCATCTTACAAGCAGCTGGGAAGTTGACAGGACTTAAACTCCATTCACTATAACAATTAAATGTATTTTGCAAGAATTATGGCGAAGAAATCTATCCTGGGAGGAACAGCTTCCTTCAGATATAGAGGAACAATGGTCTAAGTGGTGTACGGAATTTCCTCATCATTCAGAATTGAAAATCCCGAGATTTATTTTGGACAATTCTTCCAAAAAATATGTGGAAATACAGGGCTTTTCGGATGTTAGCAACAAGGCTTATGGTGCAGCAGTTAATTTCAAAGTCTACCAAGTAATGAGGCTGAAATAAATCTCGTTGTTTCGAAAAGTCGAGTTTCCCTTGTTAAGAAGCTGACCTTGCCTAGGTATATTAGAATCTTCAGCTCAGGTATATTAAAATCTTCAGAAATTGAGCGAGCAGAAATGTTTAGGGTAAAATTCATACTACAAGAAATCGAAGCAATTGAAGTTAATGAAGTTAAGGGAAAATAAAAAAACATTACAATAGGAAGAAGGTACAATAGAAAGAATATAAGTGAACAAATTAAAACTTGTTTAAAATTTCTACGGAATTGTGCAGTTGACTAAATGATATATTTTTTAATCAGACATTTGTCAATTTAACCTCAATTTGAAAATTTAGTCAGTCAATTTACTTAATTTGATTAATTCAAACATTTGCATAATATTTATTTATCTTTATGATTATTTGGTATCTTACTATATTGATGATTATTTAGTATCCTAATATAAGAATCCTACTATATTATTTTTATTACACTATTTCCTATTATTCATATTCATTATACTTTTTTTTGGATAAAAAATAATTTATTATTTTAACTAATGTTTTTGATGTGATTGTACTAATAATCATAATTAATAGTTTGTATAATTTGTAATTTTTAAAAAAATAAGCAAATAAAGAAATTTGAACAGATGTGTAGTTTATGAATAGTTTTAAAGTCTTAAGAGAGTAGTTAAATACATTTTGAGTTCTCACTCTAAAATTTTGCATAGTTGATCATGAAAATTCACTTTTACATTTTGGTTTAAATAATGTATAACAATACATATATTTTTTGTTGTTAATTATGGTCATGTTACATGATTTTCCTCTGCAGACATATATTTCAATAATTTTAATTTCCAATAATAAGTTATAATTAGCTTTTTAAGCATTGATTTGGGAGCAGAATGTTACTGACAATAGTCTATCCTATTTTTAGCAATTTATTACATCATTATACGATATGAATCTTTATAGTTATATAATATTTAAAATATTGAAATAGACATTAAAAATGTAAATTTTATCATGATGCTACTTTCATTATTATAATAAAAATGGTGCAGTTTGTTATTTTCATTTTTACAATAAAAACGTTGGGAAGAGAACAATTATTTTTTATATTTTGTTCTCTCTCTCTCTCTTTTAACCGTCTTTAAAACTATGAGTAAAATATATTCTAATTAAATAGCAGTTTAGGTCCCCTTCTTTGCCAACTCGCGATTTTGAAGCGATTTTTCATGCATGCTCATTAATTACTCTTTTGTAAGAATCTGTCTGGATCTCCAATAAAACTTCCACGAAATGAATAATGTGAGGATACGTGTGATAAAAACAAGCATTAAAATGTGAATGAAAATGATTCACATGCGTTAGTTGTATTTTCTAATGAAGCATCGACTTTGGCCCACATTGTAGGTGGAAATTTTGCCTCTTGTTCATCAATATAGTTTTCTACTAAATAGTCTACAAACTTCGAAACTCTCGCATCTGTAGGTTGGCTTGCAACCAAATCTAATGCAAAGCACTCATTCTGTTTTAAATAGGACAGTCCGAATGTTTTTTGTAACCACTAGCCAACTGCATTTGATTCAGTAGCTTCAATTCTTTGCCAAGACAAAGACTGAAAATTTTTCTAAGCCAAGCTTGGTGCAAATGAAATTTGCAGCCTTGCACTGCTGCATTAGGCCCTGTTTTTTAATGGCGCTATGAATGGCAATTTCAAAGTCAACCACTAAATGGTTTGGTTGGAAACCGATATTGCGTTCAACATATTTCTCGATTATTGTCTTCAATAATTTTGCATAAGTGTCTTCTTTCTTATCTGGCAATAAGCAGAAAACCAGGGGCACATACCTGCCATTTTCTATCTCATTCATTTCACCACTTTTTAGTCTTCTTTTCTCATAGTAAGTATAGCCATCTATACAATAAGTAGATTTTTTACTTGCTTGCTGATGTAGAAGTGGACATCCATAGTAAAAAATTAATTAATTAGTATAAATAAATCGATAAAAAAATTGCTGACCGCAGTCCCTCGCATACGCGACTTCACTCTACGGTTGCTCAGCAAAAAAAGTGACTGAAGAGAGACATTTCCTGAACATTCCTGAAACATTTTTAAAGACTGACCAATCAGCGTAGGTAATCTAACGGTGGTGTCAATAGTCACCAAGCCCGCCAATAGACAAAGGGATGGATAAGCTGCCAAATGTGTTGTATCATAAATTCCTCTATTTACTTGATCGCGGCGATATCAATAGGTATGGGAAAGAGAGGGTTAAGCTCATCGGCGGAAACGATAATGAAAGAAAAGGGGGATTAAAATTTCGGCGGAATCGATAATCTGCTAGGTTCAATATTCCAGAGTTTTTTACAAGGAGTGCCAAGTGAAAAATATACAACGCCTTCATTTTTCGCCTTTGTGATTGAAAAGTTTTAGAATGTTGTGACTACTGTAAGTGGAGTCTTTTACGCCGTTTTCTGACGATTAATTGAAATAAAAAACAATACGCAGCTGTTTTTTACTCATTGTGGCAAAGTGGATATTTCTTTTTCTCGCTTATGAATTCATTACTTCAGATCAGAAATAAAATCTCTAATTTTTGATTTACAACAAAAGAGTTATAGAATTCGAGTTTAATAATTCTTCTTTTCAAATCATCAAAATAACCCAAATAGTCTCTTTTTTAAAAAATTGTTTAACAAGAACACGAATTCTCTGATTGTCTGATAATAAATTATCAAGATTTCTGGGAAAACAGAATTAAAATTTATAGTTTTCACCATCTCCTAACTCTAGCTCTGGATAACGGTTAATATTAAAGTACTTATTAATAGACATTTTATTAGCCACCTTTAAGGTGGAAAAATAAACGGGGTTACATTTAATAAATAGAATTAACGTGTATATACCTGGAATTCATCATTTTTCCATGTGTTCTCATATTTTGCATGTTCGAAGAAATATTAGTTTGGGGAAAAAGTAATCCATTATTTTTTCGGTAGACGTCTGTAGTGATCGATATCTCGTGAGGTATCTATCAAACAATTTCAGATTTATGCTCATTGGAAAGGTGACATTTGACACTAAAATATCCTCTTGTGGTCTTTTATTTGATTCATTCAGTTACGAGTACAAGGTTTTAAAAATGGAAGACAACAAACAGAAAATTCGAAACATTTTCGTTTTTCTCTTGTAACGGCGAAAAAATAGCCGGGTGGCTAAAATTGTGAAAGGTGTTTATCGTCCTATATAAGACTGTAACAATTTTTGTTTCGTCGAATCCGTTCGGGCATTTTTGATGTTAGAGATGCACCTCGCATGTGGATACAGCATCGTCGAAAATGTCTATAAAATATCAAAAATGATCGAAGTGAACCCATGTCAGCAGTCGTAACGCGCAAGACCTAAAAATCTACATGAAAGCTGTTTTAAACCTTTTTACAAAGTGAATCCAAAAGAAGTTACATAAAGTTCACGTAAAAATAATGGATTTCTTTTTCCCCAACCTAATATAAACTTATCAATAAATATGGCCAAGTTTTCAGTTTTATACCTTGTCCAGCACTCGAAAAATTATTTCTTTTTGGATATTCTTATTAGGTTCATTTTAAGAAATTTTTCTTCCATTTCGTTCATGGTAAATTTCTCAGAACTTCGACATTAGAGACACTATTCTTCTAGCATTATTTTTTCATTATTTGAACATACTTTCGTCTGATTTCATTGCCTTCAACTTTGCTCTTTTGTACTGCCTCCATATCAAAGGTGGCAAATTTTAAGGAAATATTTTAATGAAATAAAATTTTTAATCCGATTCTGTATGCAGTTTTGATACCTTGGTAGAGAACTAAATTCTCACAATGATTTAGGATCATAAATATAAATAACGATCTGTTGTTCAATTGTGGTGGAATCAAACTTGAAACCTATCGTTGTGAAAAATACTGTCTTTCTACAAAGATATGAAAAGCATTTACTACAATTTCTTTAATATATCCATAGCAAATATTTACGATTTTCCATTTATACTTATAATGATCAATGTATACTATATCAATATTTGGGACATCGTAAAATATCGGAAAATATGACCTCAAATAATTTAATTTTTCGCCAACTATGTTACTGTCTCTAGATTTTTATTTTAAGTAAATTTAAAATGTTTTCATGCTTAGTTGTTTTTGTAAATAAACAATGAAATAAATTTTTTTCTTCTTAATTTTAATACTTTCTTTAATATTTTTTGAATCCTCATTAAATATCCAATAAGTAAGTAATATGGTGTCAATTTTGACACAGCCTGACGGTCGAATCCTGCTTATAAAACCGTTGCAGGGCTGTTTAATACCTACCCCGTAAGCTGCTTTGCGGGGTGACTTTTTGATAGATGGTGCGCCATATCACCTTGTCGAAGAGGAAACTGGAAAATTCCCAACCACCCATCCGGACAGATAGAAAACAAAAGAGTAATATACATCGCCATTAGTTTAAAGCTGGCTGTAATCAAACCCGAAACCTTATACTTCGACGATCGATGTCAGGCACTAAGCCATCTGTGAATATTTGCAGTAAAATCGGGCCGAATATTCTTGATTAATAGGGCTTAACATGTATTCTAGGCCTAGGTAGATGTGTTGACATCGATTAGAGGAACGCTGTAAAGTCTTTTAATATACACATCGTAAATTACCTTCTTCGAGGGCTTTTTCGAATATCTTGCCTGTATTCACATGTAGCAAGATGGAAATCTAGGAAAACTCCCAAGCACCCACCCAACCTCTAACACACTATTCCATTAGTGGCTGGCATCGAACATGGGACTTATCTCTCTGAAGATCATTGCCCTACCACTCGGCCTTGCTAAGCTCTCTCATCCTTCTCTATGAAGCCTGCATCTTTTATTGCAACTGTAAGGAAACTTAATGAACATCACATGGTTATCCTCCGCAAGGACTATTTCATGGATAGGCCATATTCATGTATCACAAGTAAAATAGAACGGAAACTCCCTAAATGCCTCAAATATACATCCAAAATGTAGGAGCGCAACACCCATCTCGAGATACTCAACAGTTGCTGGTATCGAGCCCGGGACCTTATGCGAAGAGCGTTACCCAACCCACCCCACCAGACCACAGAAAGCCCATGATTTTATTCATATTATTGAATAGACCCATTAAATAATCTTCTATATGTATATATGTATGTCTGTGTGTACAGAATATTATTTTAAGAATTTGATTATTATAATTCTCTGTGAGTCAGTTTCACAAATTTTGCGGCTCTAATGAACCGTGAATCCATAGATTTGAAAAAATATAACAAATGTGACATTAAATAATGTAATGTTATACAAAAACGAAACTAATTCTACTTTGGACGGTAAATTGTATGTATTATTTGCACAATATAACCCTGGGCACTTTTATTTAATATAAAATATTAATGATAAAAAATCTAAAATTGTTGTCTTTTTATATGTGACGAAGATTTTCTTGTAAATTTGTAAAATGTAATAATTAATATTCATAATAGTACAATAATATATTAATTTTATATATTATAGAAAATTTGTTATCTATAATTTGATTAGTTTCTGATTCGTTTATTATCAACACTGCCTACAAGTTTAATAAAAGCATCCCTTAATTATAGTATTTAACAGACTCAGTATTTTTTTTTTTTTTTTTTTTTTTTTTTTTGTTTGAACGGGGAAAAATATCAATCTTGAATACAACGAAAAAGTTTGCTACGAAACTCTTTAGAAACCACTTTTTTCCGGAAAATCGCTCCCTACATTTTTTTGTGTTAGCTCTAAATATCATGATGGAAAGAAAATTTCGAAGTTCACGTTAAAGAGACCCCGTATGGTGCCCAGGAGGGGGGGGGTGAGAAGAGTTGTTCTTACTCCCCTTCAAAGTTCTTATCACTTGCTTTTCCCATCGTTTTAACGATTTTGGAACTGTGACGGACATTTTGTTTCCATGTTTGCACTAGTGTCGTATGACAAAACGCTCCGCTTTGACAGAGTGACGGATGCCCGGCCATCAATTCTCATTGACAGCTTTTTCACTGACATTTATAGAAAGGGATTTGAGGGTGAAAATGAGGAAACAGGGAGATCATGTGTCATTTTGCATTTTCCTTTTGTCAGCGCCGCTCCGGGCAGTCAACTGTTTTTTTCTTTTGCATCAGTGTTTTCAAGGATCTTTTCGAAATGATCAATAAAAAAGTATTGGAAATTACAGATTTTAATTGTAGTGTTCAATTTACTTTCATATTTATCCGCTGTTGGCAATGCTCTTTCAGTTATGCATTTTTAATTTTTTCATTGCACACTACAATGTCTAAATTATTTACCAATCCAGGATGCGGATGCGAGTGATCTTGCTTATTCATGCAGAATTCATCCATTGTCAATGGTTATAATATATATATATATATATATATATATATATATATATATAATATAATATAATTAAAGAGATTTTCACACACACAAATCTGTTTTATATAATACTTAAAAGAATTGATATAATTACTTAAAATAATTGAAAGTAACCAACTTTCGTTTAATAGGACGTAATTATATTTGATACATCCTATAACAGAAAACTTGTCTACCACAGTAGACAACATAGTAGAGGGATTTTATAAGAAGTGGGTTACACATTCTCATATCACAAGGGAGGAAACCATAAAAACTCCTTAGAACATATTTCAATGAACGTGTATGCCGAAGGCGAAAGCGCAACATCTAGTTTCCTTTGTTCAACAGTGAATGTGATCGAACCCGTGATCTTATAATCTGAAGAAAAGATAACGATTGGAATTTTTCATGTAGTTTTGGGTGAAAGTAGTCAAAACAATATTTTACTTTTTTTATAATATTGTTAAGTATTGAAAATTGCCCAAGAGCGTAATATTTTATTGATATCCGACATATTTTTAGGATGAGAATTATATTTTAAATACATTTTATAGCTAAATTGAATTTATAATGCGCATTAATGTTTTCATAACCTAGGATATTTTAAAAGCAGTATTAATTAATTCCTTTTACAATCGCAATTTTTTAAGAATTAAAAATGCGCGAGCTACATATTTTTAATATGCTGAAAACTTTGAAGATTCATTCGTTTGTTGTTATCTTATAGTGGGTAGGCTTCCAATATGGGGTGCTCTGCTCCACTGAATCGTAATTTGGTGTGGAATCCGACTTCCTCAGTTTACATATGCCATAGGTACCTGTTTATAGAACAGGAAACCCTTTACAACCCATTTTTGCAGGGAAAGGACAAAGACAGGTGCGAGAAAGAGGAAGTACACCCATGTCGAAACGAGTTTCGAACCCAGGACCTCCCCACCCCCAGTCAGGCATGCTGACCACTAGTCAAGGTGGCCGGGTATTATTTTGTTGAAAGAAGAGTTTGAAAGAAAAGTTTCCTTGCTATAGCGCCTCCTGATACTTTTAATATTCAGCGAAAAAAATGTCGTTTTAATGAACTGCTAATTTACGAACACTCTCGTTTTTACGAACTTGTGACTAGTCCTTACCCTGACACCACAGACGCAGGGATTTATGAACTAAAATTTTGAAGAACTTTCGGCTCTTTCAAATATTTCCTTTTCTTTATATGATTTAAAATTTTGTTCGATTTTTTATTTCATTTTTATACCACCCCTGAGAACTTGATTGCAGGGAGTCCAAGCATTGTGGAAAACAATAGTAGAAGATGATAGAAGTATACCAGATATTTGTTGGATAAGAACTGTAGCGCAGAATTTGACTCCAGTTCTCCCGGTAGAAAGGGGGGGGAACTCTTCAGAAGTTTGAGCTCTGCTATTCTGTAGTTGGTTTCCTTTAATTCGAACAACTCAAATTTTATGAACTCAAATTTTAACTGGAATCGGTTCAATCTTCTTCTCGATAAACAAAACATTTTGTTTATCGAGAAGAAGATTGAACCGATTCCAGTTAAAATTTGTCACAGTTGAAAGACGAACGTTTTTATCATTTGAAATAAAAAAAGAATATAATTATAGCAGACGAAAAAAGTATTAAATAAAACACAAATATCCAAAAATATGAAATTCCATTAACAACCATTGCCATATTAAAAACTCGGAAAGGAATCCTTTAAAAAGGAAACAGTATCAACAAAAGTTCTTCCACTCGAAAATATTGTTAAGTGACAAAACATCCTAAATTCCAGAATGCTGAGAGAAATAAGCATTCCTGCCGATTTTCCGTTCTCAGTCCATCTGGGAAGGGTGAAATAAATTCCCTCGCTCAGAGGTATGGTCGCACAGTTCGGACAGGAAATGCATTCTTACCCCCTTTTTCCTATTGGGGGAAGCAGGAGCGAGGGAGAACGAGATATACCAGTTGAGAATAAAGCCTCGTGCTCAACTGGTATATCACATTACGATTCTAGGTTTGGATTTGAAAAGGGGGTAGAAAGTAATTAAGCACACACATGATACTACTTGTCCTTATGACCAGAGCTGGGAAAGCACATCTGGAAGGGAAAGTTATTGTTAAGGGTGCCATTTTTCAACATTTATTGCTTTTATTTTAAAATGTATGCCTTACAAATTGAAAAAAAATCGCCAAATATTCCTTAAGTTAAAAGAATTAATTTAATTAGTTTTACGTCTTGACGTATTTACAAGTCATTTTAGTATTTATTGCTTACTCATTTGTTTGCTTGTAATATCTACTATCAAGATTTTATATTACGATATATTTTCCATCCCTCTTATAAATCAGAATTTTTTTTAAATACTACTATAGCTTTATCATGAGTAAATTAATCACAAAAAAATTACTTGCTATTGCTCTGGATTTGACCATGTAAAAATTGTCTGATGCAGCAAAAATTTCTGTTGCATCTCAATATGATAAAAGAAATACACTTAGAAAATAAGAATTTCTTACATTATATTAAGATAGATTAGGAGTAGTAAAAAGTTTGTTGGATAAGGAAACACATTTAATTATAAAAAGAAGTATATTCATGAGTCATTCACATTTAGTCGCATGTAAAAAAACATGCGACTAAATGTGACTTTATACGTTCTACCTGTTGCCAGAAAGCGCAAAGATTTACAATAATTTTACAATAATTATTTCTTCTAATTTTGGTACAAATAATACAGAAAACGTGAGTCAATTATAAAAGTTCTCCATAAGGAATATTTGTGAAAATAAAAGTAATTCTTAAAATCATTTATATTGATTTATTAAACTAAGATTATAATAAAAGTCTTTTTTCCATTTAATTATAATAATATTTAACCATAAAGTATGATCTCTTAAATTAATTGGAATTTAATGCTTTTCATTAACTGAATTAGAATGTTTTAATACAGGGGAATTCAAATAGTTTTAAGCATACATTAATACTTCAAAAAATAAAACAATCATTTCTACTCTGTTACTGCCAAAAAAACCGGTTAAGTTATTAAACAACGCCTTCTTAGAATACAAAAAATATATTTTCGATTGATACATCATAATTTAAAATAAATTTAGGTAAAAATCTATGAACCACATCATGGAATCTAGTAAATATATATCAAAGATAAAATTATCTAATATATTTTAGTATTGAAATAATTATATATTTTAGTTATTTTTTGTACTTAATGTTCTTATATCTGTGGTAAAAGGTAACTTTATAACAATAAATAGCAAAATGTTTATATAATATAAATATCTATTTACATATCATATATATATATACTATAAAGAAAACCAAAGAAAAAATATTTTTAAAGCATTAAAGCAAAGTGTTTCAATGTGAAAACTGGAGGAATTTGCCGGTAAGATGCTAAAATTAAAATTAATTAAGCCTTTGCATTTCCAACTTTGAAAATATTAAATTTATTTGCATTTATTAAATTTTAGTTGAAAATACTCAAAATTTTAAGCTCAAGATTTGTGCAGATGTTGTTACAATTAAATAGTAATGTGATTTTCGCTCTTTCTCGTAATAAAACACATCTTACCTAAAATATTAAATTCAATGCTAGTTTTAATGCTGAAATGGAAGTATAATCTAATACATTAATATAACCTGTTACAAAATAATATACTCATGGCTTTTGGTATTTGCAAATTTTAAGGACATTTTTCTCATGGAT
>JAPDSC010094182.1:0-24535 GCA_026290005.1 Latrodectus geometricus | reverse complement strand
TTCGTATCACTACTTCCCCACAAAGAATTATGGCCGTTAAAGTCACCTACTAACAAAAATGGTGAAATCAGCTGATCAATAAGATTATCAAGTTCTTCTTGGCGGATGACATCGTGTGGTGGTAAATACAGACTGTTAGTAAGCACGTTGTATGTATTCTTATAGCTACAGCCTGTAGAGTAGTATTTAATGGATGGACTGTGCTGGGGAAGTTATTCAATGTTAATATACAAACACCTCCAGACCACTGCACCATCGTCACCACAGTCTTTTCTGAAGCATTGAAACCCACACATGGAAATGTTATTGGTAGACTTCAGGAAAGTTTCCTGAAGTGCTATACATGCGGGGTTAAAAGCTGATGTAATAGATTTGATGTCATCAAGATGTGATCGCAAACCATGGCAGTTCCAAGAAACAAAGGAAGTTATTTTTTAAATGGAAAAGCTTCTCCCCCGGAGCTGGAAGGCGAGTCCTCGATCATCTCCTCAAACGATAAATTATCGTCCGAGGGATTAAGGGAGACAGCATCAGCCTCCAGGGTCATGGCTCTACGGGTGGATAAGGAGGATTTTCGGAAACCCTCCTTTGCAGATTTTAATTTAGAGGACTTAACGCCTCTTGATTTAGCCAAAGGAGCTCTTCTAATGAATGGAGATGAAGATTTTGGCTTTTCAGTATTTGTTTGGGGTAATCTTGTAACGGGGAGTGTAAGAGTATCCGTTTGAGTACTAATGCTTTTGGTGACCTTTTTTGCAGCAGTTGCATAACTCATTCCAGGTTGCGGTGTGCGAGAGGTAACTTGTTTTCTAGCCTCAGGGTAAGAAACTTTATTTTTTCACTTTATATGTTGTTATTTCTTTTTCCAGTATCCAATGAGGACAGTTTCGAGAATAGGAGGGATGATTACCATTACAGTTTACACATGCCTCCTTTGCTGTGCAGGTCGAATTATCGTGGTCAACTGCTGCTCAGCGAGCGCAAGTCAGTTTACTCCTGCAAGCATTTCTCGAGTGCTCAAAACGTTGACACTGGAAACATCGCAAGGGATTTGGAATGTAAGGCCGGACGGTAAGTTTCATGTAAGCAGCTTTAACGTTATCTGGAAGGTCTGGTGTCGCAAATGTCAGAATGAGATGCTTAGTTTCAATAACTTTGCCATCTCTTCTGACAGTAATGCGTTTAACAGCACAGACCTTCTGACTCTGTAAGTTTTCAAGAATCTCATCCGTCGGCGAGTTCAACAAATCTCTTGCGGAAATTACACCCTGTGAAAAATTTAAGTTATTATAAGACGAAACAGTTACCTAAATATTCGCCAGCAACCGCAATTTATTTAGCATTGCTGCTTGCGTAGAGTTAGCAGCCTCTACTAATAAATCACCAGATCTTAGTTTACGGATAGCCCTTACTTCTCCAATTAAACCCGATATTCCTTTTTGTATTAGGAAGGGGGAAACATTTTCAAAAGAACCCTCCTTCCTTTTTATTACGTAAAATTTACTATTTTTATTTTCCATTAGTTGCTCCCGTGGGAGAAATGAATAATTTTTGTTTTCCATAATAAAATTTCGGGACCAGACTGCACCACCCACCACCGAGTCCAACAAAGGGGATGCAGACCAGCTGCACCAGCTTATTACTTCAACTTATTACTTTTGTTCAATAGGATCTGGACTGAAAATGAATTTCCATCTCTTTGGAATGAAGCAATAGTAATTCCGGTTGTGAAGCCTGATAAGGATCCTTCAGTACCTTCAAATTACCGACCAATAGCTCTGACAAGTTGCCTTTGTAAGATTCTCGAACGTATGGTCAACGCCCGTCTCATATGTGTCTTAGAAAAAAATAAATGTATTCATATTAATCAGAGTGGCTTCCGTAAAGGGAGATCCACTCTAGATAACATAACTTGTTTGGAAACCCAAATCCACAACGCTTTTGTGCGGAGCAACCATCTGGTTTCCATCTTCTTCGACATCGAGAAGGCATACGACCGTACGTGGCGATATGGAATTCTCCGTACATTATATGATATTGGCTTTCGGGGTAATCTTCCGATATTCCTTCAGGATTTTTTACGCTCTCGTGTTTTTAAAGTACGTGTTGGATCCTCTACATCCGATACTTTTACTCAAGCCGAGGGTGTTCCATTTTAAGTGTCACTCTTTTTTAATTTATTCATCAGTAGACTCCTTAATCACTTTTCACCTTCAGTTAATGGCACAATGTATGAGGATGACCTGCAAATATCTTGCCAAGGATCAAATATGCGATTCATTGAGAGACAATTACAAACATCTGTTAATAAAATAGCTGCATGGTGTGCAAAGAATGGCTTTAATTTTTCTCCTAGCAACAATTGCTGTATCCATTTCTGCAGGAGGACGAGCCTTCACAACGATCCTGTTAAATATTTAAACAACACTCCAATACCTGTAGTCAATGAGATTAAATTTCTTGGCGTGATATTTGACCGAAAGTTGACCTTACTTTCGCATGTTTTATATCTGCGGAAGAAGTGTGAGCGATCGCTTATTATCCTCAAGGTATTATCAAATACATCTTGGGGTGCTGATAGCTTATCACTGCTTCGTTCCTACCAAGCACTCATTTTTATCTCGTATTGACTACGGATGTGTTGTATATGGATCTGCAAGGTCTTCTGTCCTACGCAGACAGGATACTGTGCATCACTTTGCTTAGAGAATTCGTTCAGGCGCATTCCGCACATCACCCGTCCAGAGTCTTTACGCGATTTGTCAACAATTGTCTTTACACCTGAGACGAATGCAGCTGTCTCTCAATTATTACGCTCTGATTATGTTTGATAGGCATCATCCTTCACGATCCTTGGCCATTCCTCCTGCTTTTGAAAGACTATATGATGCTTGATCATACAG
The DNA here is from genome assembly GCA_026290005.1 of Latrodectus geometricus. Taxonomy (NCBI): domain Eukaryota; kingdom Metazoa; phylum Arthropoda; class Arachnida; order Araneae; family Theridiidae; genus Latrodectus; species Latrodectus geometricus. The sequence goes on along the minus strand of JAPDSC010094182.1, from coordinate 21,632 downwards.
CATCTAACCTTTTCTCACTCGAACTAAAACTCAGCTTGTTTTGACAGACCTATATGATGTCCGTTTTATTAAAACGGACTTACATTTACATCCACTGGTAAGATCCACAAGTACATATTATAAATCCATTTGCTCAATTTAGAAAATCGGACACAACTTCAACGGTTTTTCAACAGCTTTTCTTTTCACATCGCTGTCAGTATTTATCATACACGCCTGTATTCACAGATGGTTCTAAAACAGCAGGACATGTTGGCTGTGGCATATTTTATGCCAATACCAGTTATGGTTACAGCCTCCATACCTCCTGCTCCATCTTTACAGCTGAAGCTACGACAATTCATCAAGCCCTTCAGCTCGTGAATACAGAGCAATTTAATAAAATCTGTATGTATACTGACAGTTTGCGTGTTTTAGAAACGTTGAAAAACTATAATTGACATCCAGTTGTGTCCAAGATTTTCGGAGCATTGGATTCCCTTGCTGGCAAGTGTTATGACATCATTTTCGGTTGGATCTCAGGTCATGTAGGTTTAGAGGGAAATAAAAAGGCAGGTGCAGCTGCTAAAGCTGCATCGTCCGTACTTCATACATCTGTCCCTCTTTTCGATGTGAGAAGGATTGTAAAAAGATTTGTCAACTCTCTCTGGCAGGAGTTATAGAATATGCGGGACACAAGCAAATTGCGTGCCATTTTCCCATACCTCATTCCTTCATCAGTTTTACCGTTACGAAGTGCGGATGTTCGTCTAACCCGCCTTCGTATCGGACACACACGTTTCACACACAGACATTTTTTAAGTGAACTAAATCCATGGTGTGAAACGTGTGATGAACCATATACTGTCTTTCATATTTTAATTTCATGTCCATATTTTAGCCTTTATCGTTTTACCTTCTTTCAAACTGATATTCTAACAATGCATAATTTGGTGGGGGAGTCACCCCACAGAAACCTTTTTGCCTTTCTAAAGGCAATTGGTTTTCATTTTATTTAACATTTTCTTTATGATTTCATAATTTATAATAATTTTAATTAAAATGTATGCATATATTTTTATGTTTTAAACTTTTTATTGTTGAGCTTGGGTTTTACATCTTTGAAATTTTACTTTTGGCGCAGCTTGTCCTTCTTAGACCTTGCGCCACAAAACCCAACCAACCAACCATCTCCGAGGTGTTGGAGCCAGTTGCCTTTCCTTACCTTCAGATCTTGCCCACAGCCATATTTGAACAGAATAATACTCGACCATACGTAGCACCCATTATTCAAGGTTTTCTCGTTAATCGCCAGATTGAATTGCTTCCCTTGCCCGCTCGCTCTCCGGATCTTTCTCTGATAAAAGACATGTTATCCATAGCTGCTCAACGAATGACCCATATTATATCCCCAACTGCCCTTTTCTGGTCAATTTTGGCAACTTTGTGTGGAAGCTGTTTGGTCTATTGTATCTCAAGAACCCTTGGCATTGATCAAAGTTTCTTTGAATCAATGGCAAGGCGTGTGGCAGCAGTGATCACAACAATGCACAATGGCTGCTTTTCTGGCTTTTGATTTTATCAGGAACCACACGTCACAGAAGTCTATAAATTTAATCATTTGATAATTTATCAACATGTTATCTAAAATATAAATTTTTTGTAATATCTGTTTTTCATGGTGTTGTAATTTGGTTGGCCAAGATTGTATATGTTGTTCATTATGATTGATAATAATAAGCATATATTTCAGATGCATAATAAGCATATATTTTATGTTTTATATCCATATATTGTGTAAATTCTAAAATAATTTAATTATATTGTAAATTTTGAATACATTAAAATGTAATTTATATATTTGCATTTGGTTTAGCTGAATGAAAAATTATTGTAATATATGAATGGTGTTTAGCATAAGTTAATGAATCAAAATATACTAAAAATTACAAGTGCAATTTGTAAAGATAGTTATATATTTAATCAATAATAAATAGGTATACAGAAAGATGTTATTATTTAATGCGGATCTCAGCTATTGAAAGTTGAACATTTCAGCATATCGAAAGTTTGTACGAATCGGAAATTTATTGGTTTGCAGTTTTAAATTTCAATATTCTTTTCAACGGGAAAGCTTCCAAATTTTATAAAAAAAAAAAAACAAATAAGCAACCATCACATCTGCTAAATTTGAGATTATGAATATCCTAAACATCTGAATTATAATAAGAAAATACATTTTTGTGTGACTATATACACATGTTATCTATATCACTATTTAAGGGAAATCAGTTTAAAAAAAATTTGCTGTGTATTGCTGTTAGAATAAATGTTTAAGTTGCTTAAATTTTAGTTAATTTAGATATGTTTATTTAAAAGCATGAGCTGAATATCATGACCTCGACTACACTGTTTAAAATCATCACAGTTTCGATTATAGTGAGAATTCCGAAATTTTTCTAATGGTGACACCTATTTTTTTTTTTCTTTCGCAAATTAATCAGCGCATTGAAAACCAAAATGGCATGGAAACTATTAGCATGTGACAAAAATTGCCGGCATAAAACATTTACTAAAAAGATCATTACTAAGCCCTAATGACAGCACAACAGGAATACGTTGAAAAAAAGCTTTTATTGGAAATACAAATTTTCAACATAACCAGTTTCATAGGTGGGAAATTGTGGACAAAAACATCAAATGTAACAACATACAAGGAAAATCTCTGTTTTATGATGTCTTTCAATTCTGACGCCTCTTACGAATCTGGCGCGTACACTTTAGATTTCAGATAACTCCAGAACTTGAAATGCAGAGGATTGCGGTCGGGGGAATTGCCCTGCCCGTGAAATTGCAATTTTAGGAAAATAACTATTATCAAACTGTTAAAAAGTAGATGAACAAATTGAGTGACGTGGAGGAGCTCGATCTTACATCCATGCAACGAGACTAATGGCGTTTCGTTGTTATGACTCAGAAATAATATAATTCTGCAGCAATGATTTAATGAGCTTAGGCTGTTCGGCTATCCATTATGGATATCAAAACATTGATTTAAAAAAAGCACTTATGACATAGCAGGATTTTACACCAGTGCCAGCGAACTTCGAAAAAATATGGAATAAGAACAAATGTACTAATCGTTGCTACACCACACAAGCGCTTTTGCTTCGTGTAAAGAAATTGGTGCCATATCGTAAGGATTTTTGTGAGCCTAGTAAATGCAGTTCTTCATGTTAACGTTTTCAGTTAAAGAGAAGTTGCCTTATTCGTCCATAATATCCCCTGTGGCCACCTGCTATCTTCATCATATCTGATGAGATGAAATTTTTGAGTCCACTCGCAGTTGCTCAATTTCAGACATGGTGAAACCAATATGGAAACATCTGCAGAACACTACAGAAGTCTTAGAATTAGTCTTAGTCTTTTATTGACATTGCTTAATTTACTTTTTATTATTACTTATTTTTTATTATTATACACTGCTATATGATTATTGTACACTGCTTAATTTGCGCTAGTAGAAACGGATCTTGCTGTTTGAAAAATTCTATATTCTCTCATTATAATCGTAACCGGGAGTTCTGTCTTGCTTAAAATCATCACAATTTCCAGGGCATGTCTTCAAACAATGTTTGAAGTTTTGTTTTCGAATGGCTGAGTGGATAGTTCACTTAGATTTTATAAATGAGGAAAGTTTTTATTTTTTGTTTTTAAAGTATTAAATAGTTTGCATAATTCGTTTCATTTGCTTTTATTTTAGTTTATGCTTTTTTTTATTCTAAAATATTTTGTAAGTTGAATAATTAGCTCTCTAGCCTTTGGTTGGGCTTTGTGGCGCAAGGTCCAAAAAGGACAAGCTGCGCTCTAGCCTTTGGATCAACAGTTTGTGGGTTCCATTCCACTGCGGCTGTAGATATTTGCAGTTGGTTTGGAACACATTTGAACTTTAGATACCAGCCTATTTAGCTTATGTGAGAAAAATGTTCACAAAGCGATGAACTAAACCATCCAAAATGCCAGATTTAGCTAGTATTGATAGTAATTTTTTTTTTTTTTTTTTTTTTTTTTAATATTTTGTATCTCCTGTATAGAACTTAATATCCTTCAATAATACACATAAAATTTGATTCTGTTTGGTCTATCCGTTTTATTTGCCGAATGGCTTCAACCTGGAAAAATTATTTTATAATAATTCTATATATATATACTTGATACTAAGAACTTGAATTTTTTAGTCTCACCTTTAGTTTAAAATTTTCGAGAACATTTTTAATTATTCGAATTTTTTCTAAATTGGTTACTTAATTTACTGTGATTTACAATGTTACGGTACATGGTAAAACCATAACATTGTCATATATGTACGCAATAAGAGTTACATAATATTTGAATACTAATCTACTCAAAGTTAATATTGGTCGTTAAGTATAAGTTTTGAAGATTTTAATTTGTGTGCAAACTCAGAGTAAAGCTTCTGAGTAATCTTTTAATTTTCCATTTTTATTTATTAGTTAGATTATTCTTATTTATAATGACTCACAAGATTTAGGAAACTTTGATTCAGTTTCCTGTTGAATTTGTTTACTCTTTAAGAAATCATTCCATACGGAAACGTGCACTGTGAAGCAGTAAGAGGGGATTACTATGAACACAAAAACAGAAAACTGTTTAAATTGCAGGTAGCTGAAGTTCACTGAATTATTTAAAATGTCAATTATAAAAAATAAAACATAGTTTCATATCAGTAAAAACAAAGATAAATTTGTAGCTTATACAAAAATGGCACAAATAAAGGGCGTAATAAAAGTCATTAAAGAAGCATCACAAAAATTTGGTAGACCTTATAAAGCAAAAATATGTGAATAGGATTTTTCCCCTCTCAAGTCTTGTAAATTTAAGAAAGTGCAATGAAAAAAGGTAAGTCGATGGTGATTAAAACTAGGATACTCAATAAAAATACAATATATGGTATAAAAAAATCAATTAGAACACACATGCTGGTTTATTAATTAAAATACAGTTATCCGTTAAACGAATGTAATCGATGGACAGCCGAGATAATATGTCTTTAACACGCCTGCATGTAATAGTTTTCCATATCTGAGTATAAGGCTTAACAGCGAAAAATTTGTCTCTTGCTGATTCCAGGAGTTCCTGGTAAACAGAATAAATATAATCAGGGACTGAGTGCCTGATATCAGCATAAGGGCTTAGTTAATGGGATCTTTACCTTTTCTTTCAGCGAAGTCAGCTAGTTCATTGCTGGAGATATTGACATGACTAGGTACCCAGAAAAACAGAATCTCAAAACCATTAAGGCATTTCTTTTAGTAAAACCAAGATTTTATTAATCCTGGGTGGAAGTACTTAGTGTAAATTAAGCTGCTTCACAACGCTCATACTATCAGTTTAAATACAGAATTTACGATGGCAAAAACACCTAATCATGGGAAGAACTCTCAGAATGGTGACAACTTAAGCTGTGTAAATACAGCAGGCGGAAGGAAGACAATAACTATAAATAGTGCCATAAACAATGCCATAGTTCACACACCCTCCTGCTTTTGATCCGTCATTAAAAATTGGGTAATAGTCTTAGAAATGATTGTAATGGAAGCCATAAATTTATTTGAAAACATTTTCTTTATTAAACAATTAAGTCATCGAAATAGCGTACTTGCGGAGAATCCCATGGAGAAATACTAAACTACTCAGCAATCTTAATTGGATTTACATGATTAGCCTCTAAAAAGAGCCTGAATTCTAGCAGAAAAGCGATGAGATCAGGGAGGGAGAGTGTTTAACAATCTCTGTGTGTAACGAAGGACTATAGTTGACTTTAGTGAGTGATTTGGAATGGAATAACTTTTGAAATATTTAAGGGAAAGTTTATTATATGTGAGGGAATGTCGCTATTGCTACTTACAGGAATGTGAGTCTTAAGAGTAGTAGTGTCTGATTGATCTTCAATTAAGTTTTTTCATCGTATCAGTCACTTGATTTTTGTGTCTTTATCAAGATTGACTTATCAGTAGTGGGTTGCTTTTCATCGAGCTTGCTTTGTTTCTCACGTTTAAATACGGATGTAAAACGTGAAATGTGTAGCAATTTATACAGTTTTTTTTATGATATGGTCGTATGGTATTTTAAAATGACTTGAAGCATTTTGAAGTTGAGTTTTAGTTTCCTGATGTGAAACTTGCCTCATTGCTTTTATCCATTGAATTTCTTTTTCATGTTACCACTGAAGGCGGATTTTAGAAGATGCAGAATGATTTCCTTTGCCGTTTATGCATAGTGTCTCAGATTGACAATTTATTTCTTGATGTTCCAGACTTGAAGATCGAGTACATATAGTTTTTGCTCTGCAATGCTTTTTAGAGTGTCCAAACCCATGACAGTTGAAACACCGTATGAGGTTTGGGATGTAATGTTTTATAGGGCAGTTAATATCAAGGGAATTATTTCTTTTCCGCGACGGATAATTATTTGTCGGACACTTTTGTTTTCTAAGTTCTAGAATCTCAGTATCAGAAGTTTGTAAAAGTTCTATCTCTGAAATAACGGCGACATTGTCGAAACGGGACACTTGTTATAGTATACCATCACTGTTTTGGATAAATATAAACTTTGCGAAAATATCAGTTTGCAGGTAAATTTTAACAAATTAAGATCCTCATCATGACCTGGCTTTTTGTGACCGATGAAAAAAGAATGTTCCTTCCGATGGCCCCGCCCATTCCAGCCCAACAAAGGAAGGTAGTTCTGCAGTAAGTTCCACACGTTTCACACACAGACATCTGTTTCTAAATGAATTGAACCCATGGTGTGAAACGTGTGATGTTCCATATTCTGTGTATCATATTTTAATCTCATGTCCTGATTTTAACGTTTACCGTTTTATATTTTTTCAATCTAACATTTTAACTCTATATGATTTAGTGGGGGAGCCACCCCACAGAAACCTTTTTGCCTTTTTAAAGGCAATTGGTTTTATTCATTTCATTTAAACTTTTGACTTTAATTTCATGTGAATTTTATTTTTACTTTCATTTATTATTATAATTAATTAGATTTTAATGTATATACATATACACTCATTTTTTCTATTTTAATATTTTAAAGTTAAGTTGGGTTATCAACAATGTTTTTATTTAATTTAAATATTTGGCGCAGTTTGTCCTTATTGGACCTTGCGCCATTAAACCCAACCAAACAAACAAACTGCAGTAAGTTCAGAGTCCATCCCTAGCACACACCCCCATCCTTTTTTTAACTTAGGAGTACCACCAAAATGTACTAAACTTTGGGAAGAGGACCTAATGGACACACCTGCCTATCCAAAATGCTGGACTAGCCCTACTGTACCATGCAGAGGAAAAGCCATACCTGACATAGTACTATCCAATTGATTGAGAGCGGGCTTACTCCAGTTACCTGTCTACAGAAAAGCCTGGAAACGCAGATGAATCCCTGAATACCAGTTTCTTCCTTATGGGGCACTATACACGGCTGACATGGTGCAACACCAACGGAAACGAAGTAAACAAGAGCAAAGTGTAGAACACAAGTAAGTAGACTTGACTTCGACAACAAAGAAAAGGGAAGAAAAGATCTGGAAAAGTAGAAGATAATAGAAAGAAGAATGTAGTTAAAAGATCGTTGGGGTACCTTGGGATTGTGACACCCACATTTACCTAAAGAGGGTAAACCTTCTGAGGGAATATGTACCTAAAAAATGTCCAATACTGTGAATACTAAGATTCCGAAGATTGAAGCACTTCAGTTGACAGATGAGTATATCAGGGCTATGAAGATCAGATTAAGAGCAAAGCGATCTATGAGCTGATTCGCAGCGATATGATACCTATACGTATTTATCATAAATTGGCAGTAAAAAGATAATTTTGAAGAACAAATGTGACATGTTCTAATAGTGATGATATTTGCAGAATGATGTCAGCGCACGTAGACTTTTGCTTGTACAGGATGCCGTAAGCTTAGGCTGATGAACTAGCAAACCATTTTCGCTAATGTTTTATTGCAGATACTGGATACTTTTTTTGCTCCCATATCGAGGACTATTATTCGTCAACTAGATATTTCTGGGCCCACATGTATGATATCTATTAAGAAGGTTGTTTTTCGTTTTGTTTGTTTGTCGCTCAACGATCATTTTTTGCTTGTAATTGCAAATTAGACCGGAACCTACAATTAAAAGCGGATTCCAACCTACTACAAACATTCATGTGCGAGGTGGAATTCAAACCTTTGAATTGTAGAACGAGGTCCAGAGTGTGTTAATTATTCGAGTATCAGAAAAGTAAAATTTGCCGTTAAGTCAACAACACAGACTCCTCCGTTTATAATGGTGTTGATACAGATCCACGTGGACTTCAGAGTAGCATGATGTCGTATTTTCAGATGAGTCACACTTGTTCAAACAATGACAGCCATCGTGTACCAGTTTGGTCCCGAATTTGTGGCAGGTCGAAGCTATTACCGTTAGTCCGCATTATTATCAGTATGGTGTTATTAGCAATATCAACGATAGTATTACATGATGAAGCGCGTTATGAACAGATCGTTGATAACGCGCTCCATCATGTAATACTACCTTTCCTTCTGGGTATGCAGAATGCCAGTTATAAGCAGGATAGCACCAGACTGCATACAGGGCGAATGAATCAACACATTCTACAATGTATCTGAATGCTTTCCTGGTCACTTTCTCTTGATCTCTCACCAAATGAAAAATGATGAATACAATTGGACCTTTTTTGCATAAGTTGCCACCACCGTTTCAGAAGAAGAACTGTAGCAAATGGTTGAGAAAAAATGGGTAGCTATTCCTGAAAAGAGACAATCCACACAATCTTTGAGTCTACCTATACTTGTTGCTGAACATATTGCCATCAAGAATGACTCAACAAATTACATAACATAGTATATATTCGTAATAAACATTGTTTCTATCACTTTTTGCGCATACGTTTTAGATGTTGGATTTTTACTGTAACGTAGTGTATTTAATATATCTTAAAAATACTAATAAAGATCTTCTATTATTTCATTTATTTAAATGATATATTTAATTATAAAAGTTGCCGCCCACCTAGTTGTCTAGGGGTCAACGTGCCTGACTGCGGAGGGAGGTCCTCGGCTCTGGCATGGATGTACTTTCTCTCTTTCTGTCTCCTGTCTTTGTCTTTCCTTGTAGGAATGGCTGCCTACCCTATAAACGGGTGACTATGGCATGTGTGTACTTGAGGAAGTAGAACTCCACACCAAACTATGGTTCAATTAGAAAAGTAAAGCGGCGCACCCCAAATTGCCTGCCTGGCTGTCACTAGAAAAAAATGGTAAAAGTTAGGAAAACCATTTAAATTTTACATCACTATTTTTCTTTTTTTTACAGTCTTTTACATTTTTTCCCTACATTTTCAATATTGGTTACTTTGTCATGATTAAACCAATAAAGAATCTTTCCAGTAATAAGTTGATTTAATTTTCAGTATATAAATCATAGCATAACATTATGCATAAAAATATGGTAAACCATTAAAATATGCCTTAGTTTAAACATGTAGTGCTATTAATCTTTTTAGAATATTTTTTCAACTTGTTTTTAATCAGTAATAATTTGTATGTAGCAAATTCTTACTGTTAATATTAAGTTTCATTTTATTTGTGGCTACATGATAAAATATCACTTTTTTACCAATATCATAAGTACTTTTATGCATGAATCAATTTCTTATCCATATATACAATGTTATAAAATTTATGCAAATATGTTGATATGAGTGTTTTAAATCATTGTGCCATTCACTTAGTGTATGCTCATTTTTTTAAACTCTTAATGAAAAATTTGAACTAAAATTTGTCAATTGTAATAACTGAGCGAAGTTTTTAAAAATTAAAATCAAATAAAATAATTTTTTTAAAGTTTTTATAGCAATATTTATTAAGTTTTTAAATGTATTCTTTGTTTTAAGATTAATTTTAGAGAAATAGTTTCAATATTTCAGATACTTTTCCAAGTAAAAGAACATGAACAAGTATGGTAAGAAAATATGGATTGTTCATGACATTCTAGTCTTATCAGTATCGTTCTGTTATTAATTCAAACTCTTCAGTACGATTTTGATGTTTTATTTCTGTTTTTCTTGGTATTTATATTAGACTTATAAGAGAAATGTAGATAAATTATTTATCTGTAGCCAAAAATATAATTTATTTTTATCATAGTCATCTTACATTTGAATAGTATCCAAATTAAAATAAAATGAAAACAGTTGCAGTTATCTTTTAATATTAATTATTACCAGTGATCTAGATTTCAAGATACTAAATTAAAACGTAAGAAATTACAATTATGTTTACTATTCATGCTTAGTGAAAAAATTGGATAAAGATTAAATTACGTTAACTTCTGTCTAAAATTATTACGATCTCATTCACATTAAATATTACTAGAAGGTTAACAAACCCGATTATGTAAAAGTTAGGAACATGATAAAAGTTGAGAAATATAACAAGATAAACAAAAAATATTTTATTTATGTATTTTTATAATTAGTCAGTAAGGGTTTTACTTAAGGCAAAACTTAGCAAAAACTTGTAATTAATAAGTCATTTATTTGGCGCAATTGATGCAACTATTGCTAATAGTAGATATTTTTAAATATTTACTATTATAGCAGTATATATTTAAATATACAATAGATATTTTACTATACTAAAACTGCATTACTTTTAATTAAAATCAGTTTGTTTGAGATAGAAATATTGATTTTAATTTATAAGAATTTTATCGCAACTCAGATTACTTAAAATGTATAATAAATCACAAATACTTTACTGCAATTACTTGACTATTGTATAATGTATCACTACAAGTTGCTTGAAAATGAATCATTCATAATTATTGATATTTTTTCAAACAGCTTTAAAAAAGATTAATGTTAAAATATATTTTTAATCATTTTTATTTTTCTCATAGGTTTTCCAAAACGAGAAGAATATACTACTGATCCTAAAAAATAGATCACTTGAAATATTATTGCTAGAGGCTGTACTTACATTATATGTACATGTAATTTGAAGTCAAAATATTTTGTTTTCTAAATGTATATATCTATGTATTAAAATCTGAGAAATTGCATGTTCAATTTTATCGGAGCTATCTATAAAACTATTTCAGTGTAACGTGAAGTTTTTATTAATACATCCGAAATTAACAAACATTTTTCCTTAATTATTTTAATTTTCATCGTGAAATTTGTTCAAAAAATGACTAATTTTCATTTAATTATATATCAGATTTATTATATAAAATTTATCTGAACCTATGTATTATTATTTTACACACAAATGATATAGAAAATGAAGCCATAAAACATCTGAGAAACACAAAGTTTCCCCATCAATATTATTTAAATTTTGCGTTGCGGAATATTATTTAAATTTTGCGGAAATTTTCGTTGATGAAATAATCTACATTTTACTTTAAAAAATTAATTCATATGGATATTTATATATATGCAGAACGTAAAGTTTAATCTCTAAAATTGACTACTACTAAATCTAGGTTTTATTAAAATTAAGCTGTCGCATAATTACGTAACTCTCAACTTGAAATCATAAACCAGTTAGGGGAGTAGACCATAAACTTCTACGCCAATGTCAATCAACCTTTATTTGAAAACTAAATTCTCTCATTGTATTTCATTTTTTAAAATGTTTTAAAGTTTTTACAATATTATGTCTTTACAAAACTTTGATGTAACTACTAAAATTTTGATTTCTACTTTTATTAAACTTCGTTACAAGGCACTTACTAAAATCGAGAATGTTAATTTTCATGTAAAAATTTGATAAAGAAATCAGTTAAAGCGTATCGTACAAAGCCGAGAATATATTTCGGACATTTTTCAGGTGGAAATGGAAGCAATGATTCCTTCGTGGCGTCATGGAAATCATTTTGACTTTTTTTATACTTGTTTATATATACTTCATTTAAAATGACGGAAAAGGCATAAGATTATTATTATTTTTTTAATATTTGAAACCTGCAATTTAAGAGAAACTACTTAATCCTTAAAATATAATGAATTGATTAATAGAAAGAAAATCTTTCTGTTAGTAAGATATTTGATTACTAATTTTAGATTTATATATATATATACATACATATATATATACATACATACATGGTGATTCAGCTCGTCGGTGACAAACTTTGAGGATCGATAGAGCACACCTAGACGAACATTTTTGAATAGGGAATGTAGGGTCCCTGACGTGATGGTAAGGCGCTAGGCGCTTTTGAAAATTTGGGTGCCGAAATTCGAAAGGTCATAAAAACTAGTGAAATGGTTAGATTTTTTTTCTTTTTGTGGCGAAATGATTCTGTTTATTTAGACTTTCTTCAGTACCAATTTGATAAGCGTATCTCTAAAAACATTGATAGGGGGCGCTGTAGACTTTGGAGAGCTAGACAACAACTTTAAGCTCGTTATTTAGATTATTTAACACATGCTCGCCAAAGCTTATACTGTAACTTAAATTTTGAACCCAAAAGTAGAACCCTGCAAAAAGAGTAAGAGCCGGAATAAATTGTCAAAGTACAGGGTGGTTGAAACTCGAAGGCTACTAAGAGATAAATAAACAGATTTCTTAACTTATGGCATGCATTTTCATGATTCTGTTTGCTGGGGCTCTCTGAAACTCAGTTGAACGGTACAAAAAGAAAAACCGGTAGGGGGCGCTTTGGGCAAAAAACTTAATTCCTTGACATTTCGGACGCTAACTGAGAATGGGGCGCTACGATCAGTTAGTAATAATGAAAACACATTTTCTACCTCTGCTCAACACTTCTGAATAAATTTAGACCAAAAACATCAATGATACTGGAAATTTATTTACAAAAAATAACACTAAAGAAGATGCTCGAAATTTCGACCTTCGGCCATGATGCAGGCTTCGCACCTCCGTCGCATTGAGGAGTGTGCGTTTCCAACAATGCCAGGAGTATCTCTGATCTCCCCTGCAGCTGCCTCAATGCGCGCCACAAGTTCTTCAGCACTGCTGACAGGTGTATGGTAGACCTGGGCCTTCAGGTAACCCCAAAGGAAGAAATCCAAGCAGGTGAGGTCTGGTGATTGGGCAGGCCAGTTAACTGGACCCCCACGCTCGATCCACCGCTGGCCATACCTTGCGTTTAGATGGAGACGCACGTCGTTCATGTAATGGGCCGGACCTCCATCGTGCTGGAACCACATCTGACGACGTGAACCTTCGTGTACGTGCACCTCCTCCAGAAGCTGCGGCAGCACTTGATCCAGGAAAATCAAGTAATTTCCACCTGTCAGCCATTCAGGTAACAAATAAGGCAATCCCCCAGAATGTCGGCCCACACATTTACTGAGAAACGCTCCTGGGCTGCTCGGCTTCTGGTTTCATGTGGATTTTCATCACACCACACATGACTGTTGTGGGCGTTCCACATTCCCTCCCGGCTGAAGGTGGACTTGTCCGTAAACAAAGTGCTGTTTACAAAACGGGGATCCCTGGCTCTCATCGCCAAGTACCATCTTGAGAATTCCACTCGAGGGCCAAAATCCTGTTCTCCGAGCAACTGCACCCGCTGGATGTGGTAGGGGTGCAGATTCCGGGAACGTAAGATGCACCACGAAGCTGCTTGCGAAATGCCAACATGTCTGGCGATATCTCTCGTGGTAAGACCTGGGTTGTCCTCAACCAGGTTAAGCACAGCCTCTTCGTTGTCGGGGAGGCGCACTGATCGCTCCCGTTCAGGCCGGCTTCCATCGAAAGATCCCGTCTCGGACAACCTCTGGTGTACTCGAGCGAAGAAGGCATGGCAGGGTATTTGCCTGTTGGGGTAACGTTAGGTGTACAACCGCTGAGCGGCTCGTCCATAAACCAGCAGCACCATACGCCAAATGCATGTCAGCCAATTCAGAGTTTGTGTACCGTACCATCCTACTACCGATCTGCAGACAAGCAACCCGAAGCTTAAGTAGGTACCGCAAGTCCAAAAGACGTGTCTGCGCATGCAACTACGTCGTTTCGCGTTGTCGTCTACGCATTACGTATCTTTTGCATATCGATATGGTACGATATCTTTTGCATAAATCAGCAAAAAACACCTGATGTAAATTTTATTGCGCGCATTGTGCATGATTAAAACCAGCTAAGTTTGTTAAAAAATAAAAAACTGCAGTTTTAATAGCTTTTTATGATAAGTAAATTACTCTCTTGTTTTGTTCCTAACTGATCGTAGCGCCCCGTTTCCAGTTAGCGTCCGAAATGTCAACGAATTATGTTTTTTGCCCAAAGCGCCCCCTATCGGTTTTTCTTTTTGTACCGTTCAACTGAGTTACAGAGAGCCCCAGCAAACAGAATCCTGAAAATGCATGCCATAACTCAAGAAATCTGTTTGTTTATCTCTTAGTAGCCTTCGAGTTTCAACCAACCTGTACTTTGACAGTTTATTCAGGCTCTTGCGCTTTTTGCAGGGTTCTACTTTAGGGTTCAAAATTTAAGTTAGAGTATAAACTTTGGCGAGCATGTGTTAAATTATCAAAATAACGAGCTTAAAGTTGATGTCTAGCTCTCCAAAGTCTACAGCGCCCCCTATCAATGTTTTGAAAGATACGCTTATCAAATTGGTGCTGAAAAAAGTCTAAATAAACAGAATCATTTCGCCGCAAAAAGCAAGAAAATCTAACCATTTCCCTAGTTTTTATGACGTTTCGAATTTCGGCACCCAAATTTTCAAAAGCGCCTAGCGCCTTACCATCGCGTGAGGGACCCTACATTCCCTATTCAAAAATGTTCGTCTAGGTCTGCTCTATCGATCGTCAAAGTTTGTCACCGACGAGCTGAATCACCCTGTATATATATATATATATATATATATATATATATATATATATATATATATATATATATATATATATATATATATATGTTACCGTGAAAGTCCGAAATCTGGTGAATGTCAACATTCACGTAGTCGCTTGGTGTATGTCCGAAATATTTGCTAGATATCCTCATTTCTCACTTACACCGGCAAATGTCGACATCCACAATGCACTAATGGTGAATCTTGAATATGCGTTTCATCTCTCCGTATCTGGAGAGGAGAAATGTTGATTTGCATTTTCTTATCTCAATATTTCAGGCGTGAAAAACGTCACATGTGTGACGTAACTTATCGCCTCTCTTAGAAAGGAGGAGTGACCAATCACGGTGAGTAGAGGATTTTTAACCCGCGGGACAAACCTGACAACAAACAAATTAAATGCTGTGGTGGAAAGGGAAGCCCGGGAAGGGTTTTTGTTTTGTCTGTGATTGTCAACATGCTCTAAGCCGCACCTCTTTGTTGACGTTGCCTTCTGTTATCTCCTTTTCGAGCTCTTTAATCATCTTTTCAAATTCCACCAAAGCTTGTCTGTGATTGTCGACATATACCGGTGATGGTCCGAAAGTGCAAGAAATGTAATCAATTGTACGGTCTTTCACCAACGTTTTTGGTATGTGTTGACATTCACCGGTGAATGTCGACATTCTCTGATTTCAGTCTTTCACGGTAACATATATATAGATTAGATTAGATTAGATTTTGTGTTTTATTACAATGGTGCGAATTTATGCATTTATTTTCTTACTAAATGAATGAATGAGTTTCTCTCTACCCATAATATAAATAATCAGCAAAAATCCGATAGTGATATTCAATAGTCGGTCAATAAAGGCTGCTGCGTACAATGCAGTTTTTACTTTGATTCTATTGAAAATATAAATTGCATCATGTGTGAGGGTTGGAAAAAATTCAAGCGAGCTCTGATATTTTTTCGAACATGGGACTTAAAGACAGGAAGTTACCAGAAGCTTCCAATGACCAGCAGGTCTTAATATAGGATTGCAATGTTTTTCAGCAACACTTAAAAAAATAATATTTACTGAAACTTCCCATTTGGTTTGACATATTGTCTGCTAAAACGTTCATAAAACAAACTGAGATTTCATTGAAATTGCCTGTGGCAAATCATGAACATTGATTATAAAACAAAAGAATGTTAGCGTTTGAAAAATTATTAAATATTTATAAATAAAAAAAGAAGAGAAATACTGTAAAATTTCTTCTTCCTTTATTCATTGCTTGGAAGTGGCACTATCTCTCATGATTTGCGTATGCGTTGCAATGATTTTCATACCTCATCGCCACAAACGGATGATATAAACTATATATTATTTGCAAATAATAGCTATAATTGTAAATAATAGCCATTATGTAAGAAAAAAATAATTCCTTTGTAAAATTTTATGACCTATGAATTGACGACTATATAAATGTTAATGCTTTGAAATAATATATTAGTTTGGGGAAAAAGTCATCCATTATTTTTCGGTAGACGTCTGTAGTGATCGCTATCTCGTGAGGTATCTATCAAACAATTTCAAATTTATGCTCATTGGAAAGGTGACATTTGACACTAAAATATTCTCTTGCGGTTCTTTGTTTGATTAATTCAGTTATGAGTACAAGGTTTTAAAAATAGAAGACAACAAACAGAAAATTCGATACATTTTAGTTTTTCTTTTATAATAGCGAAAATGCTAACCAGGTGGCTAAAACTGTGAAAGGTGTTTATCGTCCTATATATGACTGTAACAACCAGTTACGCACAATTTTAGTTTCGTCCATTCAGGTTGGGTATTTGGATGCTAAAGATGCACCTCGCATGGATACAACATCGTTGAGAATGTCTATAAAATATCAAAAATTATCAAACTTGACAGCATGTCAGCAGTCGTAGCTTCGCACAAGACCTAAAAATCTACATAAAAACTGTTTTAAACCTTTTTACAAAGCGAATCTAAAAGAAGTTACAAAAAGTTCACGTAAAAATAATGGATTTCTTTTTCCCCAAACTAATATATATACAATATCTTACGCAAATTTTATTTTAAAAGAAATTGAACTGTGACACGACAGCCCATCGAGGGACCAAGGACTGCAGTGCCCATATGTATTTCGTGACCAAGGGTTCTGGGGTGCAAAACATATGTCTTGCTTATATGGTTAGTCTAATGCAAAACCTCCAGTATATTTAGCTCCTAAGCATGCCTAGTGCGTTCAGTTTTATTGACCACTGAAAAGATAAAAGGTTGACACGACTTTACCAGCCCCGTAAAGCAAATTTAAATATTTAATTCAATGCTTTTGAATAAGTAATAAATATTTAAAAATGATGGAGTAAATAAGGGAATAAATTAAATCGATGAATAAATAATTTTATTACTATTTGTAAATTAAAATATATCCCTTACGTCCAAAACTATTTTATTTTTATGAAGCTATTAGCGCATGCATCTTCCATTAAGAACCGTGTGCCTTGTTTTGGAAAAAATTAGGATTTAGGGAAATAATGATATTTAAAATATTTTTTTATGTTATGTGCTCTTTACTTAACTTCATTACTACTATTTTACAGAAAATACTGAACGCTATGATATTATGCAAAATAGGGAAGCTGCTGTCAGAATACATTTGCGAGGAGGAAATTGTCGATACGTGTCTGAGAAATCTGACACGTATCGATAATTGTAACAATGACTTCCAGGCATTATTTAACGTAACAAGTTCGATGGCGACCTATTGGGAGATCAAAGTCAGATAGAAGTGACTAGTTGGCTGAATGCGTTAGTGATTCATAGACTTTCGCAGCAATTTCTAACCTCGGGTTCGTTATCCAAGAGGTTCAAGCAAGAATGGCCTCGAACTACCACGAATGCCGATGACCAATATTTGTCATTATGTGCACGAAAGAATTGTTAGCCATAATTCTGGCTGAACTCAATTATTCCCTCGCTGCAAGCTACAGAAGGTTGCTATTGAGATAGACCGTACACCGAAGGCATCACGAACGTAGTCTTTATGAGAGGCGACCAGTCATTTACGTGCCGCTCATGTCATGCCATAGGCGGAAGCGTTTTAAATGAGCACGTCAACATGTCTCCCGGACGCGTGATCAATGGATGGCTGTTCTCTTTCCAGATAAATTCAGGTTTAGCCTCAAAAGGGAATGTAAGCGCATTTTCATTTAGAGAGAACGTGGAACTCGTTTTCATCTATCAAACATCCGTGAAAGAGATGCATACGGCTAAGGCAGTGTCTGTCTTTGAGGTGGTATCTATTTGGGTGGACGCACAGACCTCCATGTCTTTTCCCTCTGGAAATGTTAATGCTCACACCTATATCCATGACATATTAGATGGTTATGTGCACCCTTACGTCGAGGCAATAGGTGATGGTTTTGAGCTACAGGAACATAATGTTACACCACACAGGTTTTCTTATCGTGGATACTTATCTTTTCAGGATACAATTGAGTGCATGCTGCGGCCAGCTCGATCTTAGGACCTTAACCCAGTGGGTATGTTTAGGACGACCTGTAGCTGCTCTCAATTTCCATCTTTGAACCTTACCCACGCTTTCAAGTGCTTTGGAAGAGAAGGGCTAACACTAGTAAGTGTTAGCCCTTCTCTTCCAAAACACAATTAATTGACTGCATAATTAAGAGCATCATACATCGCTGCATGTATTGTATTGCTTCTCGGGGGGGAGGGTCATACGCCATATTAAAGGTACTTTTCCTATACATAAAAAACACTTCCCATTTGTTTATTATATACATATGCTAATTTTTATGACACCATAATTGTCTAATGATTTCTTTTTATACTATTTTGTACCTTTATATGTGCTGTATAATGTTTATAAGTTTCATTAAATTCCAAGCATAACTTTTCACGTTATTGTCATTTTTTTTCCTAAATTTATGATAACCAGTTTAAGTTGCCATTTGATGATGGAGTTGGATTCATTTTGTAGCAAATATAATAAAATAAAATAAATCGTAATCAATGCAAATATTATTTAACGGAATTTTATGCACAATATAAAGGTGATTATTAATTAAGACTATGGTGATTCAGCAGCATCAATTTTATTATAATACTTAGATAAAATTCTTGTTTGAAATTGAGAATTATAGAGATGGTGGACAAAGAAAACTTCTGTGAATGAAAGTGATATTTTAGAATAAGATAAGTAAATATTGTATTATAATCCTAGATACCAGCTTTTGTAACAAAAAAAGTTAACTATCATGATATAATGAAGTTGCGGTAACTATCATGATAAAATGAACTCTGACTTGAACTGCTCTTAATTATATACACTCCTTCTCGAGCTTCGGACTTTGGCGAAGCGCGTTTTTGCTAACCCTCACTCTTTTGTTTCACTTTCTATGCAAATTTAATTTACATTCTGCAATTATGATAATCCTTTAATTATTTGCATTTTATCAATTTTGTTTATGTTAAATAAAAAATAACAAAAGCACATTTATGCGTGTGGACGTCTGCTTATTCAAAATATTAAATTCATAACCTCCTCTAATGACCAAGAACAATTCTCAATATTGAGACCTGCTCCATTGTCCCCCCTCAGGGGGTTTACTTTCTTTAAGTAAACACGGGTGTCACAATCCCGAGGTACCCCAGTGATCTTTCCTCTTCTTTCTTTTCTTCTCTCCTCTATTCTTCTGCTTTTCCTTCCTTTTCCCCCTCAATGTGGTTGCCTCCTACGAGGTTGAGGGCTCCCCTTGAGTAGCTGTCGCCACTCTGTTGCTATTAGCTACTCTTGGCGACTAAATCACCCACGTGTTTGCCGTGCGTGGAGACCCGTGTCCCTGGAAAGGAGGGTCCTGGTAATTGAGGCCCCTAGAGACCAATACATTACTTTGGCCTCTGCTTCAGGTAAACGGGAGGTGTGTTGTGGTCCTCAGCACATCAATCGGCTTTATGGATCAAGCGATCGGTACATCTACTGGATGACTCGTTAAGGGTGGAGGCCATCACAGGGATGTACTGTGAGCGTATAGGATCTGGCTAGCACTGGTGCAGCTGGTCTGCATCCCCTTGTTGGACTCGGTGGTGGGTGGTGCGGTCAGGTCCCGAAATTTTAAATTAATTCTAATGGAGAATAAAAATTTTTCTTCTCTCCCTCGGGAGCAACTAGCGCAAAATGAAAATTCAAAATTTTACGTAATTAAGAGAAAGGTGGGCACCTTCGAAAATGTGTCTCCTTTTCTCATATATAAAGGAATATCTGGACTAATAGGGGAAGTGAAAGATATCCGAAAGTTGCGTTCAGGTGACTTGTTAGTAGAGGCTGCAAACTCCACACAAGCAGCAATGCTGAGCAAGATAGAGCTGCTAGCGAATATAAAGGTAACTGTTTCGCCTCACAACAACTTAAATTTTTCACAGGGTGTGATTTCCGATTTTTCACAGGGATTTGTTAAACACGCCGACAGATGAGATACTCAAAAATTTGCAGAGTCAAAAGGTCTGTGCCGTAAAACGCATCACAGTCAGAAGAGATGGACAGTTTATTAATACTAAACATCTCATTCTGACTTTTGCGACGCCAGACCTTCCTAACAATGTAAAAGCTGCATATTTAAATCTACCTGTCCGGCCTTATATACCAAATCCCTTGAGATGCTTTCAGTGCCAACGTTTTGGGCACTCGAGGAATGCTTGCAGGGGCAAACTGACTTGCACTCGCTGCGCAGCAGTTGGCCACGATAATTCGACCTGTACAGCTAAGGAGGTGTGTGTCAACTGTAATGGAGACCATCCCTCCTATTCTCAAAACTGCCCTCAATGGGTACTAGAAAAGGAAATCACTACATATAAAGTGAAAAATAAGGTTTCATACCCTGAGGCTAGAAAACAGGTTACCTCGAGAACACCGCAGCCTGGCAAGAGTTATGCGGCCGCTGCAAAAAAGGTCACCAGAAGCATATGTACGCAAACGGATATTCTATCACTCCCCGTAACGAGATTACCCGAAACAAACACTGACAAGCCAAAATCCTTATCTCCATCTATGAGAAGAGCTCCTTTAGCTAAATCTAGAGGAGTTAAATCCTCTAAATTAAAATCTGCAAAGGAGGGTTTCCGAAAATCCTCCTTATCCACCCGTAGAGCCATGACCCTGGAGGCTGATGCTGTCTCCCTTCATCCCTCGGACGATAATTTATCGTTTGAGGAGATGATCGAGGACTCGCCTTCCAGCTCCGGGGGAGGAGCTTTTCTATTTAAAAAATAACTTCCTTTGTTTCTTGGAACTGCCATGGTTTAAGATCACATCTTGATGACATCAAGTCTATTACATCAGCTTTTAACCCCGCATGTGTAGCACTTCAGGAAACTTTCCTGAAGTCAACCAATAACATTTCTATGCGTGGGTTTCAATGCTTCAGAAAAGACTGTGGTGATGATGGTGCAGTGTCTGGAGGTGTTTGCATTTTAACATCTAATGACTTCCCCAGCACTGTCCATCCATTAAATACTACTCTACAGGCTGTAGCTATAAGAATACATACAACGTGCTTAATAACAGTCTGTAGTCTGTATTTACCACCACACGATGTCATCCGCCAAGAAGAACTTGATAATCTTGTTGATCAGCTGCCTACACCATTTTTGTTGGTGGGTGACTTTAACGGCCATAATTCTTTGTGGGGAAGTAGTGATACGAA
>JAPDSC010094176.1:0-16780 GCA_026290005.1 Latrodectus geometricus | reverse complement strand
CTAGTTTTCATGATGGGAAGAAATAATAAATTGTAATTATTATTAAAGTCCATACACTTTATCTAAACATTATTTTCTCGTAAATTAATTAATTAAATGTCAATTAAATGGAAGAAAATACATCTAAACAGTCACTATAAGTTTTCCACAGAAAGTGAGGTAGTTTCATTGTTCTGACTTGCTTGCCTTCATCGTATTTTACTCACGACCGGTTGGAATATTATTTAAATTATACTGTTTTTAATCAATCAACATATTTTAATAATAACTGAAAATAAGATTTTCTTAAATACAACATTTAATACCAGACCCCGTCATACATACTCCCTATTTTAAAAGATAATTAGGCTTAATTGACGTAATTAAGGTGGTTTTATTTAATTCGATAATTTTTTAAAAAATTAATTGGTTATTTATGCATTTGATCTGCACCATACTTCGTCAATGTCAATGGAATGCAATTACACAATTGGCAAATCTTCCATGGATGCTCATATTATTGATGTTGATGTATTAGGATAAATATCTACTTTTACTATTTGCCATCAGAATAGATGTTAGACAATAATTTTTAGATGAGAAACGATCAAAAGAACAGATATGTATACTATGGGCTTTGGTCTACAGAGTATATATAAATATATGTTTAATTTTACAATAAATTTAAATACAAACTATATAAAAAATATTAGCTAAATTTGTATAGGAAAACTAAGAATTGCTTGTTTTGAATACAAATTTGAATTATATACAGACAAATTTGCCATATATATTATCAAGCAAGTAATTCTAACAACAAACTTATAGTTAAATTAACAAAAATATATGGAATTATAAATAATAATATTAAATAACAATTAAGCACACACATTGACGAACACAAGCTAATATAAATAACATTAATACCATTCTTAAGAATTAACAATGAGTTTTGAACCCATGAAAATTAGCAGCTTCTTTTACATAATAAAAATTAAGTTGACGACAATCAAACATTAAGCATTAATAATAAAACCTGCTAATAAACATTAAGTATTAACATGTAAATAAAGTAAATAAAAATAGTAAAATGTAAGAATATAATATAGCTATTACATAAAACAATATAAACATTAGCTAAATTTTTTAATTAAATTGGCAGTCGATGTTATAACTTCATAAATTATTTAATTATAATAATAATAATTAGCCACAGATATCATGTAGTAAACCTCATTTAAAATTATAGCTATTGGTGAACAGATGATCATCTGTTAAAACGCAAGGAATAATTCAGCCTGCACTTCGAAAAAAAGAAATAGATGTTCACAGCCATATCTATTGTTATACATAAACTGAAACTTCAATAAAAGCATACAATTCCTTCATAATATCATCCTAACTTTTGCCAACCCTATATATTTTTATCAGTAAGTATTACTGACTGTAAATTCAAAGTCAAATACAAATACCTTTGCTGGGTGGGAATATGAACACCCTCAACTTTAATTTTCGCAAAATTATGACTATACACTACCTTTTTTAGGAAAGGGTAAGTCGAAAGCTACGCAAACGTCAATTATAAAAGTGCAATAGAAAGCACACAATGCGAGTCTATCAAATATACTTTAGAATGCAATCAAAATTTTATGAATCAATTCATTTTATTTTACATCTTTTTATTTTTAAAACGAAGAACATTTTGAATATTTATCAAACAATCTACATTAAAATTTTTTAAAAAGTATTTATTTTGTATACTTTGCTCATCTACTTATAATATGAATACTTTTTTTTATGTTTTTAACAGTTTTTTTCAATGTTTTTATTTGAACCCAGTTTCAACTAGTGGAAGGATCTTCCTCTTCAGAATAGGTGATCATTATTTCTCAACGTTGCCACCATAGAATGACAAGAGATAAATGTTGCGTTTGAGCTATCTGTATCCCTATAGGTTTTGACACAAGCTTAGACATTTTTTATATTAATTTTCTCTTCTGCGCGATACAGGAACATAGCTATTATACATAATGCTATAAATGTAATGCAGTCGCTGTTGTAAAAAAGTCTTATATCATTTTTCAGCTGTTAGATTATTTACTATGAAGCACCACATATCATTTATTAGAAGGAAATAATTCAATCTATCTATTAAAATCTAAGTCAAAACTATATTTTTATTGTTTCTGACTTCTTATATATATTTGCAATAAATTGAATTAAATCCTCGAGAAAGATTGCATACTTTGCAATTTACATATTTAATCATTTTTTTAAAAATAATGACAAATCGATTAATGTTTAGATATAATATAAAATATTTTGCTAAACCATCTTATATATAAATGCAATATATAAATTCAGTTAAAAGAGATAAAAGTTGAAAGTCAATCAAACATAATTAAGAAATTTAGAAATGCATTTGAGATTCAAATTGGTTGCCTATTCTTCTCAGTCATCATATCCTGTAAAAATAAATTCTTCTGCTCATTTCTATTCATGAGCAATATAAATATTTTCAGTCTCAAAATACCAGTCAAAAAATTGTATACTCTTTTCCTGAATATAAAATTTTATTTATACAATTTTAATTATGTAATATTTTCATGAATATGTTTTTAATTACTGGAATAAATAAAATACTTGATATGAAGACTTTTCAAAACGTATTCAGTAGGCATTTCGACAAAGAAAACAATATTTTACAAAACTGGAATGGCACACGAGATGGTTAAGTGCAAAAGCATCATGTTGATATGGTCGAGGAGAATTCTTCTTTTTAAAATATATAAAGACATAAATTGCAAACATTTTATTATTTCAAATTTTTTTGATTTTATGATTTTATGAAAGTCAAATTAAAGTACTTTATTTCTCTGTGAATACAAGTGAATATACACACGCAACATGTTACAAAAATGAATAGCATGTCTAATGTCAAATCAAAAACAAAACTAACTTCATCAACAAAAATAATTTGAAATTCATAATATGATAATTGAATAATATCAATATTTGTCTTTAAATGGTAGAACTCGTTAAATATATGTACTGGGAAATTGTCTAAAATGAATAGGAATTGTTATAAATCTTGTGTTTTTCTCAATTTAAATTAGTAAATATTAATAGCTAGAAAAAAAATTCCTGAAATTGAAAATATGTTTATTATTTCCAAGCGGAGAGTGTTTTTAATTATTCTAGAAAAAAGATACATTTCAAGCATATTTTCAAATAAAAACCAAAACAAGTACCTCATTAATTACTTTTTGGGAAATATGTTCAAAGCAATTACTTTAAGGACTTAATAAATATTACTAATTACACTTTTTATGATTAACAATAAATTTTTTCCCCACATTTTAGCCCAAAAAAATAAACATAATCTAAACGAATCTAAGATACCATCTTTTTTTTATTTCAATTTTTAACTGCGATGATTTACAAGAAAAAAGAAAAGTTTGAAAAAAAAAAAACAGATCTTCGAATTAAAAAAGAATAATTTATACTCCTAATAAATTCAGAGCTGAAAGTATTAAAAGCCATGGCCAGGGTAAGAGCATAAAAAAGTTCTTCAATAGGAATGCGAAGCTTCACGCTCTTTTAAGCTTTCTAAAACTCTTTTTCATGGTCCTCATTTGCATTGATGATGAATTGCTCAGACCGCCAAAGCAGGCGGCGCGCAAAAACAACCACAGACGTAATACAGCGATCAATTAGATGCATATTTCGACGCATTAATACGCATGCGGAACAAAAAAAAAATGCTAATGGAAAATGTGATTTAGGATGTAAACTGATGTCCCTTTAAAGTATTAATTTTTCTTTAAATCCTTCTCAAATCACATATAGACTTTTTTTTTATCTCTTGTGTTATTCAAAAATCGGAAAAATAGTAAATAAACAGGAAAGACTATTTGTCTTTAAGATTTTGAATTTTCAAAAAGGGGTTTATCTTACTTTTTCTATTCTTCATAAATTTTACACATTCACAAATGTTTATAATTCTGTATGATTAATTAATGCTTAAGAATCACATATATTAAAAGTTTTTAAAATTCTATAAAATTGGGTATCAGTAAGGAATCAACTTAATCAGATTTGTATAAATACAGTATAAATTAGCATGCATTATACGTTTGAATAATAAATATAAAATACAAAACACGTTTGATGGTATTAAAATAATTTCACTGAAGAAACATTTAAAGGTTTCTTTTAATTTTTGTAATAGGAGTTAAATCATTGAAAATAATAACAAATATATAATGCAATAAAATTAATAAAGCAATTTTCTAGAAAAACTTACTTTGTAAGGTTTGTTTAACAATTCTAATGGTATAAGGTTCAGTCTTGGACAATCTGTGTCAACTTACATCATTAAATGATATAGTATATGCATTAACAAATGATGAACAAATATATGAGTTTCAAAATTTATCATAATAGAATAAATGCTTGATATATTATATAATCACGTTTAAGTGAAAATGATGAAATTATCGGAACGCTCTTGAAAATTGTTAAACATATATATTCCACAAAAAAAGTGTATCAAAAGATTTCTTACAGCACGTAATCTTGTAAGTTGTATTCAAATATAATTATAGAAATCATATATTGTACAAAACATTTTTGAATGGTTCCAAATAAAAACGTGTGATTGTACTTACTACTTTGATACTGTTGTAAAGATATATTTAACATAGACTTAAGTGTTGCTAAATTTTTAGATACTGTATTTGATATAAAAAAAAGTTGACATTCATTTATTGTCATTATTATTATCACTGGGATCCAACCTGATGTCTTTGGCTTTAAAACACTTTAATATCCTCCTCTCATTTTGCTTTCCTGAAGGAGTTTCGTGAACAGTGGTCCTTATTGGCGTGTCTCAAAGGAGGGATTCTGGAAAACTCCTAAGCACGCACACCTATGGACAAATTTGAAAAAGTTAGATCATAACATTGACATCCAATTGCTCAATAATGGTTACGATTGAAATACTTTTTATTCTGAAGAACGAAGTCTTTCCACTAGTCCAGCTGAGCCTTTATTATTATTATCATTTATAATATTTGATAAATGAAAGCAATAATTGTACTGTATTATACTATTGTGAAATTAATGATAAGTAAACTGTAGGGAATTTTATGATATTTAATTTTGAGAACGTTGATGAAATTCTGAGTAATTGATTGGAATGCATTCCAATAAAATATATATATGATATTTTTTAGAGTTTTCTCTCTAGTATACTAAGTATTAATCTTTAGGATTATATAAACATATTACAACTAACATGATAATGAAGAAGTATTTAATAATTCATTCATATGTTTGAAATAGAATCTAAATAATATTTATATCATAAATATTCTTAAGATGGATTCCATTCATAATCGAATGTGAAGGTTTTTACTTTTACTAAAAGTTTAGTAAATTTTATAGAATCTACAAAGGGCAATCCATTAAAACTGAGAGTTATTTTTTTACCTAAAGATGAAATTAAAAATAAAATTGTAGATTTTTCTTTAAAAATTGTTCATTAAAGGGTTATAAAAATGAAGCAGATGATTTTGTTTTCCTCATTTCATTATTTTTAAAATACTGCTTCTATTTGTCCTACACAAAGTGTTGTGAATGTTAGACATATATTTACATTAATTGGCAATTACAAGAAAATTGTGAATTTCACGTGGGGAGATGATATCCTACTGTAAAAATAACATTTTGAAAATATTAATATTTTGAATTCTGCAGATCATTCACAACAGTTTATGGTTGGCCAAGCTTAGGAACCAGTACTGTAGCAAAACAACCTTTGAAATCACTATCCCATCTAATAACTGTAAATTCACTAGGACATTTATCCTAGTAAGTTTCTATTATTAATTTAACTGTTTTGATCAAATAATGGAAAATATTTGTAGCATAATACACACATTTCATTTTTAACTCCAAATCTCTCTCCTATTCTATAGGTAAAAACTATTTTCCAATAGAATAGAATAGGTAAGGGGTCTTCTATTTCATAAGCAAAATTCATTTTTTCCCTATGATTTCTGTAGGAAAAATAAAAATAAAATCTTTAAATAAACATTGGAGCTCTGGTAAAAATCTCGTCTTCTTTTCTTAAAATAATTATAAACATTCAGTTAATTTTTTGAAAAAATATCGTTTACACTTTTATTTCTTAATTTTACAGTGATACCAATGCATGAAAAAATCTCCTTTTCACTAGAATATATTTTGTAAATAAAATTGCCTGCATTAAACACAAAGGGAAAACTAATAATATAATGATAAATAAAGCCAAATAAGAGCATAAAATAATGAAAGTAGAATGGTGGACGTACACACAAAAAAATTTGCATCGGTGTGTGCATTTAAATTAATATAATGTGAAAACATTTCCATTTACTTCTGAAGAGAATGCAGCACAATTACAAATTAAATTCAATAATCAAAACACAGTCCGGTAATAGTGTTCCACTCAATTCAATTACTTGTGTTCTTTAATTTAATTACTACTTCAATATATATGTATTAAAGCAGTTAATTACTGCTTTAATATGTACCTTAACAAATGTCTGAAAAATGAGGCAAATAAACGCTATAATTTAATAAAAATTTTAACTCATTAGTAGATATCTAAAATCATATACCGTATAGCTTTTTAACATCCTAACTATTTACCAATGGTGAATAAAAAATGGTACGACAATGTTTTATGCAAAAGCTAATTTTAAAAATTAAAAATAATTATTATAAAAGTGAAATAAAAATATCATGTATAATAACAATACAATGTTTTCAATACTCTAGGAAAGTGATAGATGTTTGAAATTTCTTATTATTTCAAGAAATGTTTTGTGATATAATACCAAAAATACTTTACATGGTTGAAATTGCTAGTATTAAATATGTATGTGATAAAAAATATTTCGTATACCTGAGTAATTTAAAACAATTCAAGGCTTTTCTTCTTTTTGTTCAATATTTTCAAGAAATGCTTGTAATTAATATACATTATATTTCGAAATTCTTTTAATTCCCTCTACAAATTATATTAATTAGACAAGATACTAAAGCTTTAACACTTTTGTGTGGTTTCACAGTTTATTTTATTTATAGTTAGACATTTAAATTATGAACATTATGTTATGAATTAATCAGCAATGCCAAAGAAATTCTTTCAAAGTCATTCAAGAGATTTGTATCGCCAAGGTACGTGATGCACTATCCATTAACGGCCGCTTGAAAAGTTTCATCGTGTGTGAAGGAGGTCATGTGGAAAATTAGTGAAAATCAAGAAAATGCTTTATTTTATGCTGTTGCTCTGTCCTTATTGGTTGTCTTCACTTTTAGCATATTTATCAACGGTGATTTCCATGCTACAGTTCCCGTTCGAACGCTGTTCAGAGTTTCTCACCATGGAGATTTCATTCCAATACAAAAAACTTGGTGTTGCCATTTGATATTTTCGAAATTGTCTTTCTGTAACCTTAACGGTTAAAATGTGTCGTTATCTATATCATTCTTGAGCCCATACTCAAAAATACCTCATGACAAAATTTCATTCATTTTTTTGTGAATGGTCTGATAGTTAGGGGCCCATTTGTCGCAATGTTTTTTTTATGATCACCGTGTATATATCAACAAATTTTAGACGTCTATTATTTATAATTGTAGTTAATTAAAAAAAATGGTAGGAAAATGCTTAAAGTTTGTTTGAATCAACCATATCATACGTATACTTATTTCATGCCCCCATCTTGTTTAAAATATTTCTTGCTAGAGCTAAAAATAGTTTAGTGAATCAACTCAAGTTCCGCATTTTACGCAATGCAACAAGGAATGTTAAATTTAATAGATTATTAACACACACAGTTAGTTTTACATTTTTAGATTTATATTTTGAAAAATTATTATAAAATAAATGCATTTTGTAATATCTGCGTGAGTAAACAATTTCACAATTAATTTTTTCATTTATTTTGATTTAAAAAAATTAAACTCTTTTTTTTTAATTTAATAACACAATTTTCATCTTTATAATAACTTTTTTGTGTGCTTAATTCTATTTCTTATAATAATTCTGAAGAAAACTGCAAAAAACGAAAGGGATGCGTATTGAAATGTTAATGTTCAGAGAAATTCAATGTTCTTAATCTGCACATTTAATGACTTTATGAAAACATTTTTTAAAAACCCGAATTTTGTATTTTTACTCAATGCAATCATAAGAATATCTTTTTTAAATCCAAATAATAAATTTAGATGCCTTATTTTATAAACAATTTATTTGCATGATTTCCTTGAATTTAATGTAATAGTTTTAAAAATATTTTTGGGTGAATAATTGTTTCGTAAAAACAGATGTTCGTATGTAAGTACATTTAATTCAAAGCTGCGTTGTCCTTGCAAATTAGGGCAATATTCACATCATCCGGAGGCTCTGAATTCGAATCTCAATTTAACTGAAGATCCACCTCATGTATTAAAGGTGGCTGGGACATGTTAAATAAGTTGTGGTTGTAGTATTCTAAAAGCAAAATAATACCTATAGGGGCGGCGGGATAAGTTTTTAGGCCTGAATCTAAATACGAAGACTCCTACCCAACTAGTTTCATCTAACTGATAAAGCCTTACAATGGTCTAGGTACTAGGATATATGCTGGTAAAGCAACAACAATATTTTATTCTTAAATTTAATAATTTTTAAAATAATGTATTAAACACACACATCTTAAAACACATCTTGAAACATTTTATTACGGTCACAAATTTAAAAAATATACACACTGTAGTCAATAAGTTCAAACTCTAAATATTTGAATTCGAACTAACATATTTGATTTGACCATTATTCTTTTCATTCAGAAGTTATATGTCTGATCCGGATTTTACTACGCTTGCTGTGTTGCTAAAGCTTATGAATATCATCTAGTCTCAGATCCAAGCAGATACAATGTTGTTCTTTAGAAGAAGTGTAGCAAGCTATATAGTTTACTATGGCTTAAAGTTACGATGTGTTGCATTTACCATTATGTTAGAATGTTTCCTAAGCGCTCATTAATAGTTTCTTGTAATACATATATACATAAATATTACGTCAAAATATTTATTTCATTTTATTTATTATGAAAAATAAAATCGAAATACCTTTATTAAAATTTTTTTTCTATAAGTTAACTCTCTATTTAACGTTATTCTATAAAACATTATGTTGAAGAAGATAGAGGATGAGCCATCGCCACGTATAAAGCCAAATCGGAATTATCCAGCACTTACTTACCGCTTAATGCCTCTTCTACCCAAATAATTACAAACACCATGTCTCAGCGTCCATCCATTCAACACCCCCTCGGATCGAACACGCAGCTTAGGCGAGGCTCATCATTCCAAGCCAAACTTAGATCCTCAGCAGCGGACGTGTGGGTATTTAAAGACGAGGCATCCATGGTTCATAGCTTTATAAACTCGCAGGGATGGCCAAATAATGGGTCAGACAGCCACAGCGATATCCATCATGGAACAAGGATTGAGCGACCCATAAAAAAAGTGGAAGAAATAAATACTGTAAAAGAATGAATCCCTCAGCCCAAAATGATTGTTCAAAGGGATTTAGCGAACCCTCCCTTCGGATCGTTTATATCTCGGGATCTGGCAATGACATTTAACAATCGTTTGCAAGAGTGGGAAGGGAAGTAGTTTGTGGGGAAGTGGGGTGAAGAAGATTTTGTTCCTTAAAGATTCTCTTTTTTTTTTTTTTGCCGCTGAAAAGCTTGTGCCTCAATAAGTATTGTTTCTTAGGATAGAGGGGAACAATTTCTTGTTAAAAGTGTAAAGAAGCTTAAGTATTATTTTAGTTAAATGAACAGATGTTTATAAGGATATTAAAATAAATTTGTATAACCTTAAGTTTCTAATGGGTCATTATTGATTTGAAATATCTAATTAATTACAAATTACAAAAAAAAATAATTATATTCAGTATAAATTTTCCCATCTTTTTGTTGTATTTTAAAACATACAGAGACACATTCTAGTAACTATAATTAAATAAATACAAATATTTTGTTTTCTAATGTGTTTAATCTCATAGCCCTTTCTTTGAATTATTATGTTATATTTTGATTTATAAGGTAAAAGTAATTTTCTGAAAACATCAAGACTGATATTGTTCCACTTCTTCACAATGTTCCAGACTCCTATTATTGTTAGCATTTTCTACTGGGTAAATGAAGTGTGTATCAACGTTGAGTCTCGATTAGGCTTAGAAGTGACCAGAGAGTCAGTGATCAGATGAGTACAGTGAACAGAGTCCACTATAAAACCCATAGCGGTAAGTCCACCCATTGATTTTGGATGCCGCTTATAAAGAGCTTCTTATAAAGTCCAAATGCACTGTAATCCATAAGTGAGACGTCAGGAGATTTAAGTGGGATACATTTAAAGAGAATAGCTTCAAATTCGTTTCCAATTTTTGAATATATAGGGCAGTAGATTTAGAGGTATGACTTGAAGCCTTATCCTGATGGCATTTATCGTTGTGAAAGCTATTTCGATAAAGGAATGGAATTTCTTCTTTGAAAATAGGTATTGAACATACTTCAGATAATAATTTGAATTAATTTTATTATTTTTCTTACATTCCATAATTTAAGTTTTTCTTCATAAAAGAATCCAGTAATAATCTTATAACCTTTAGAAAAACTTTTCTTGTTTTCTCTAATCCAACTTGTAAAATTTTTTTCTTCTTCTTTTTGGTAGTAAATCGATCTTTTTTTATTGGTGTTCTCAAAAATTCTATTTTGCCTAAAAAACTATCACAAAGCCTAATTCTGTGATTTAACATTTTCATAAAAGCAAATATAAAAATAATAATGAAATCAAGAATAGAATCACAAAGCGGTATAACTCAAAAACATTTTAATTATTAGTAACTACATTTAATTTGTAAGAAAAGGATGAATAATGTTTGCTAGAACAAAGGGGAAGTCTTGACTGCATAATGGCGTACCTAGTAACAGTATATGTCTTCGGCTTTATCAAATTTTCTGAAGAATAATATTTACTCACCCACACTCAAATTAAGACATAATGGAGGAAACTTCCTTTCTTTTATTTTAGTTTCTTACAAGAACATTATATAGGATATGGCTTACACATTTCTAAAGTTTTATAATATATTTTTATAGCAACATTTAGATTTTATTTAGAAAATGTTTTTCAGGAGAAAACAGTTCAGAAATCCTCTGTAAAACGAAAGGAAAAACAAAAAGGAGAAAAAAATAAAGAAATTACTAATGGCATAAAACATCGCCAAAATCGGTTTTAAAAAAACATTTAAAAACAAAAGTTTAGAATAAAAACAAATAAAAATATAAAAACACCAGCAGATCATAGATAAAACGAAGATGATGTATAGAACGCAGGTGATATATAGAAATCACACAGAAACTGAAAGGGTCAGCTGCTCTGACACAAAAATGAAAGCAGACGATATCATAATCTGGCAGTATCATACGATAATTTTTAAGTATAAAACAGACATACATGTTTTTGCCATAAATAAGTATTATATAAAAATTAATTTTAATTTTCAGTTACTATTGCTTCTAAACTTTACTTAAATTAATTTCCGTTTACAAATAATAATTTGAAAATGTAAAACTCTATGTAAATTTTGAAGGCTTATGAATCAAAGTTTTTGTTTAATGTAAGCTAACTTAGAAAAAGTTGAATAACTTCCTACCTTTATTTAATATTAGATAATGACTTATAATTTTAATTAAATATGTCTTCTGATATACCTAAGAGGAGCAAAATTGGATTTAAAAAATAATTTTCTTTCAATTGAGAACACATCGGAAGAAAAGGTTTGTTTTAAACTTTTTGAAACTGCACTTTGGAATACAAATTTGAAACTCAACGTTGGAGCGAGTAAACATAATGAATGCTGTACACCGAGAGTTCTCATTTATTTATTCTTCAGACTGTTATAAGAATCTACCCATAACAATCACCGAATGAAAAGCCTGAAGCCTTAATGAGCGAATGGCGTGTTTTTAGAACATCGTCGAAACATACCGAGCTGTCAGAAATGGGCCTCATTATCATAAAACTTGTGCAAACAGAACATTTTCTTTTTTATTCCATTGGAATTTCAACACGTCCTGAGATATGGCCGTTATCAACGCCGGTATTAAATGCTTAACATGGTTTAACGCTTTCTTGAATAGATTTTTTTTTTCTATTTTTTTCCTTGCATCTTATTAGGTGTGAATATTAACACTTCTCCCTAGAAGAAAATATTTCTTGCATGACAATAGATGCGTTTTAAATTATTCTGTCAAAAATTTCCTTTCTTTATTGGACATTTTTGAAGAATTTTTAAAGGAAGTAAAATAATCTCATGTTTATTCAAAACCAACCATTTTTGCTGAATCCTGTCCGCGACGATTTCTTTTAAGAATGGCTCTTGTTGAATGTTATTGATTCAACCCTGTCACATTTAATATTATATTTCTTTTTAAAAGTGCGCCATTGGTGCAAATTAAAAATCATGAGAAATGATGCTTATCATAAAGCAAAGTTGATTAGTTTGAACATAGCAATTGATGTATTGTGCTGTGCGACTGATACAAATTTTTGTGCAAAAATTTTACCACTTCATTTTCATGGTAAAATACGTACGTCTGTGGTGGAGACACGTGTTTAAAATGGAATGCCCAGAGTTCACCCTCAACATCTGTTGCACAAAGAAGGACACAGCAATATGCACATATTACTTTTCTCCAAGCACTTCAGTTAAAATGAATGCTTTAATTCTATTTAGATGGCAGCTTCATCGGTTTAAGGTTAGTTTGAATATTTTAATGTCCATCGCGTATATTGTTTTCTGGTTTTTTTTATAGGTACGGGATCATGTTCACTGGTCTCAAGAGACTAAATCAAAAAATCATCCAACTCCACAGACCAGCTGATATACAAACAGAAAATTGTTGTTGTGAAACAGCATACTTACTGAAACAACCGGAAGAGAGTCTTCATCATTTAGATTCAGGGATCAAAAAAAAAGATAGCCTCACGTTTGATCTGCCATTCTCAAAGGTATCTATTCGTTTGGAAGACATTGCGGCCATGACTTTTTGAGCATGTTGCAACCGCTTTAGAAACAGGACGAAACTTTCGGTAAATCCAGGATTGAAATTCACTACCTTCTAGTAATGAGAACGAAACACTAGTCAATGAGCTAGCGCAGCTTCTAACAAACCGAAGGTCTATTTCTATACATATTTACAACATCTATCTCTCGTCTTCAACAGTAACTGGGATCAGTGTAAAAGCTTAAGAACGCTTAAGCTTTGTGTAAAGCTTTTCTATATTTCCCTCTTGCTGCATTGTATATCCAATTCTTTTCATCATGGGTAAAAAATTCTTCCTGAAATTGAAACTTAGAATCTTTCATTGTAAGTTCATTGCAAGGATTTTTTAATTCATTTTATGTTATTCTGAATATTATATCGCCAAACTTCTCCTATATATACATGCAAAAAATCAAGTTTGAATTTTTCTTTCTTGGTAAAACCAATGATGATGTATTGTTAATCTTGATCATTTTCTTACAATTTACTAAACAAAGATTGCCACCGAGCCTTAGACAAATTATAATATGGAAGGAACGGAGCAGGGGCTAGAGCATGGTATGCGGAAACTGTGCTTTTCCTCTTCCATTTACAGAAGCCCCTTGTCTTCTTTGTTTACAAAAGAATGCTTAGCTTTCTTCGCAGTTCATCCTTCAGGCGAATGACGAAAGGATTTATGATGAAGTGATCAACGAACTATAAATTGAACTGAAATTCGAAATCTGATCTAAATATTTAAATTTACATAAATAAAGGAAGACGCTGAAAATGAATGCCATTTAAGTAATAATCAACACTAGAAAACTCACGAAATATGAAAAAATGTAAAACAAAATTGGAAGCAGCATGGAAAGATTCGAATATAATTTAAGTTCAGAAAATATTACTTCTATGAGAAGAAGAAATGTATGAGAAGCTCAAGGGCTAGTGATCTGTTTAGAGAACTGGTCTGCCTTCTGTTTTAACAAGTATGCTAAGTGTTCAAAAAGATTGTGAGAAGTTTAAATATCCGATACAGTATACATTTATAGATTGTGAAAAAGCTTCAAAACTGACACTATCCACTCTAATAAACGTAGCCTTGTCACTAACCACAATGAGCTCCAGCGCAGTTTATATGAAGTTATATAGATTATATTCATATGTTAAACTTATTCAAAACTGTTTTCTTATGAAAACTTTCTTTCATAAGAAAACAACAGAAATAATAAGTTGCTTACAAAAGATTAAATCTTGCAGCTAGAATAGGAATACTGTTTTCTATGTGGATATTTGGAAATTTGCTTTATAAAAAACTTGCATAAAACTCGCTTTATAAAAAATATCATATGTATAAGATATAATTATGTTATGTAAACATATTACAGGAAAGACCTCAGTTTATTACTTTTTGAGTAATTTTATTTAATCTCATTGATTTTTTTTTTTTATCTTGTATCAATTTTAAAATGAAATCATCTTGCATTTTGCATATGAATTTCTTTCAAAATATGAATTTGTATTTCTTTGAAACTGTTATTAAGAACAAATATTTTATTTAAAATTAATTTTAATTAAAATAATATTTTTTTGTAAATTTACTCAGACAGACTTCTTATTCTTATTTTTTCTCAGCAATCTTAAATCAATTAATTTTAATAATCATATAAGTATATCACAGTAATTAATGAGTACTATACAATATATTGATGAATATTTCAAATATTCATTACCCTTTTATTGGTTCCTGACCCCACCATACTTTTATACAAATTTCTTTGATGTCCCTAAGCATTTGTCAGCATTTCTCTGCAAATGTGCTGAGGTCAAATAAAATGAATAATTAATTGTTATCTTTAAATTTTTAACAAATTTCATAAATATTTTTGAGAAAGAATCGAATTTTAATATAAATGTTTGAATTAGTCGTACCAGAATATTTATCCGAGAAAATTGTTACCTTAATATGTAAAGAAATATTCAATTCAAAGTTTAAGATATCAGTTTATTTTGCGTTTCAAATTTTAAATATATTTTTTCAAAAGTTAATAAAATTCATATTTTTTTACATTACTTTTAATTTTTTTAACTACTTTATGATTAAAATATTTTTTTACGAAGATTTTACAGCATTGTATATTTTTGTACACCACAATATATGTAATTTTAAAAACTTGAATATTAGTTATCATTATCATATTACTAATGTTAGCTAAAATAAATACATCAATAACATATTTCCTAAATAATTTCATGATTAATTAAATAACTTTCTTAAGGAAAAAATTTCTTCTAAATATTTAAAGTAAATAGCAGAGACTTTAATTATTTTAATTCATCAGATAAAATAATTTAAGTTGTACATTTTTGCAAATTAATACATAAGAGTATATGATGTTTGAAAAATAGCTTTGCTGGCAACAACAACAACTTAACTGAAAAATAAAAATGGCTGTTTTTAGGAAATTTAAGAAGTGTCTTTATTATGCTCATTGTTAGCAAATGGTACAGAGAGGAAACCATCCCAGCATGCCAAGTCAAGCTTCTCAGGGAATCCTTTGTGACAGTCATTGCTCTAAAAGCAGTTTTGTTCCGCATTCGTGGATTCATTTCCTCGCTGTAGCGAATGAGATCTCCGGAATAGGTTTTGGTCTGATGAGAAATCCCTCTTTAATTACACATCTGCATAAACATGAATGGGAGTTACCTTTGTTTGCCTAGCTCCAGAACTACGGCCGTGAGGGTCGCTTGCTTTGCCTCCTCTGCGGACAGCTACAATTCAATAGCCCGTAAAATGCGGTGGAACTCACCAGCCAAATACGTGTAGCAAATTGAATTAAAATTTAAAATCTCAGTAGCAGTTTCGGGGGAGCTCGGACGAAGGAACTCCTATCACTAATGTTGATTTATATGTAAGACAACATAGTGTGGCGACCACGATGATTACTCATCCAATCTCAAAGGCTTCCATCAAAACGATGGTTTGGGATAAGATGATTCTAAATATATCTACTAATTTCTGTGGACCTTGGTTTTCCGTCTGATTTAGTTGTTTTCTGTTACGACTTATTTAGTCTTTCGTGAAACTACGAACTGGAAAATTGAGTAACTCTTCGAAAATTACTCAATTTTCTTTAGCCTAATTAGTCAGATGGTTATTACATCAGAAAAGAAACTCTGAAACTACATTACAATTATCAGGAACTTTGCTAAACTTTGTTACGTTTGCAAATGAATAATGTTATTAAACATTTTACTTTTGGTTGCTTTAAAATGTTGCAAAATTTATTTCATAGAAATTATCTTTTAATTTAACGTAGAGAAAATCAAAAGAAAACTGTAAAAAAAATTTTTTTTTCTAATTCTTAAAAATATTTCCTCATAACAAATTTAATTGTTTTTACTTAAGTATAAATTCTGATGACATGTTTAAGATGATAAAATGTTAAAGTAATTTATAAGTTGTTTCTTGAGATTATTTTCCTCAATTCAACAGTTTGCGTGTTCAAGCCTTACCCCAGATGTAGATGTTCAATTATATGTATAAGTAAATTTTGCATTTGCAAACAAAATACGATTATTGTCTATTAAGCTAAACTATTAGCTAGTATTAATTAGACCATAATTTTAGATAACAGACAGAAAGTATTATCTAAAATTATACTCTA
>JAPDSC010094170.1:0-10208 GCA_026290005.1 Latrodectus geometricus | reverse complement strand
CTATTTCTTCTGGAATCGAAATAGGCTTTATAATGTAATCCGTATAACGCAACTCTAGGATTGCTTATGCCTTCAGACAAAAGGTTTCCTGCAAGACGATCAATCGCGGTTTACACACCTTGGTAAATGCACAAAAGGCCTTGGAGTTTTGACTGATTCCGTGCAAATCTAGTTATATCGGTGATATGTTTTAAGCAGTTTGGTTCTAGTTTTAGGAATGTGTTGATTTAACATTAGTATAAAAAAAAATTCCTTACAGGAGATAACAATCTGATATCGTGTTCCATAAGAGTTTTATTTCTGGAAATGTTCTCTATAAAACTGGAACTATCACCGATATCTGATAGATATTCCAATATTCAATTACCGCATTGGCTTTTATGACAGTTATTAAACTGGAAAAATTACCATTTAATTGCCTAGCATGATCTAAAATTTTGTTTTAGAACGGAATTGGCGTTTGGAACGCCACTTGTTAGCTTTCCACATGAACACACTAGAAGTCATGAAGTCCCGCTGATATTTAGGATATTTATTTTTTGGCTTAAGATTCTGTAAAACATACAATAAATCGAGAACACAAGTATCGTTCAAATCGGCGTTCACTAGTATAGGAAAATTGAAAAGTTGACAATTTCATACACTGATTCTTGGCCGATGCATTCAATACATGATAAAGGATATTTATTACTCAAATTTGCATCAAATGGCTAAAAACGTTCGCAATAATTTTCTGCAAGGAGAGAATGTAGGTATTGGAATTAATTTGAATCAGATTTCCATATGCGGAATTAACTATGAAGACAACGCAAAAATTGTAGCTAATTGTTGGTGTCGACTTCCGTCGCTTCTGGTGAACAATCCTTATGTGTCCTTTCAGAGGAATTTATATGTAATAAAGAAAGGTGCTAATTCGAATACCTAGAGTAGTCCCTTAATAAAGCTGAAAGAATATAAATTCATTTTACGCATATTGTGCTGCAAAACCAGCATTGGTTATTTGTCTTGAATTGCCTTTGAGATATTAAGAATTCAAAATTTTCTAGACCTTGTATGGAATGTGCCTACTTTGAAAAATGTTTCGAAATTTAGTAAATTTGAATGGATCAAAGAAATCCGTAGACCATATAATATTCTAGGTAATTAACTTGTTATTTATGCCAAATATAAATATTAAACTCAAATATTTTCTGATGAATTGTTTAAGAGGAGTAACTTATGCTTGGGAACACTGCTATTTCTACATTCATGAAAGTATTTGATTTACTTGAAGCTACGTCTAGTATATTTGCTGGTCTTCCGTAGGAACCGAGCTTTGTTATTTTTTAGTAATTTCAATCATTATTTATTGGATTAAGATTCTTTGCGTAGAAAAACCTTTGAAGGTTTTTTAAAAAAAAAAATTCTAATGGTTTGTATTTATTAATAGGGGAGGCTGAACATCTTAAGACTTGTTTGACATAAACTGTTTCCCAAGTGCATGGCCACTGCATTAAGGTCTTCATTAGCAAGAGTTTTTAACAAATAACTTTATATTTGTTGCTTTAGATGGCTTACTCTTTTTCAATCTAGTGAACATGCATACTTGTCTTGTGATGGCAATTAACAAGTCGTACTTTCGTAAGTCCCACTCAAGATCTTTACTTTTCTTTAAAATCTGTAAGATGTACAGTATATCGTAGAAACCCATAGCTTTCGAATATTTATTATCCATTATGAAAAAAAATAAGACTATTCATTTTTTAAGACTAATTTCAAATGGGTTCTTACATTACAACCATTTCTTTCAATTCATTGAGAAGGATAATTTTAAGAATTACTTTAATCCTAAAAGTGTGTGTGTACGAAATGGTGTTCTATACGGGATAAAGTTTGCTTGATATTGGAAGTATTTGTCGGTTTCGGTCTAAATCTCTTGCGAACAATGATTGCGTTTCCTTTGAGGGAAATCTATATTTCTAAGTAACGACATTGTACCGTTTAGAACAACTACAGCAACCCTGTTATTAAAGATTTTTTAAACCGATCTGAATGACAATATATTTAACAATCTATTTTTTCTCCAGCAATTCTATAAAAGGACTAACTTGCTTGAGGACATTGATGTTTTTATTTTCATTAAAATCAAAAAGCCTCTTTTATTTAGAATGCAATTTGATGGTTTTTCATATAAATAGAGCTTTCTTAAGATCCACTTAAGCCGCTATTACATTAGAGTTGCTGATATTTCATTTTGAGCACTTCCATAGACTTAACATTACATGATGTCACAGCTAGATTTTCGGCAACTCGAGCTCATCGTCCAATGAATGTTCGAGTTTTCTATTAGGTTTGCTAAAAGTAAATAGCTGTTTTACTAGATTTATTTACAGATCGCTTTTCTGGATAACATTTTTAAGGTTGCCATATTTTACTCTGTAAGTGTCCAGATTTCATGATGAATTCTTAATTGGGAATTTAATTTGTAGTCAAAATTTGTTTACATTACGCCATCGTGCTATTGTTTCACTCCATTTTAGCGTTTGAAACCTCACGTTTAGAATGATAAGAGTTGATCTTTGTCCAAGTGAAAAGGAAAAATATCTGCTTAAAAAATTTCTTAAGACTTTTGTGCTAATTTCCTAAAATAAATATTATCAAGACCTAAAACAAAACTGGTATTTGAAAACATAATATTTATTTATAGTTTTAATAAAATTAAGAGATCACTCAAACAACACAGGTGAAAATTCTTATCACGAGTAAACACATCTTTATAACGATAACACTTTCATTAAATTTTAATTCGGACGCTATTTCGTCATACGTCCTTTGTTTTAATTTAGTTAATTTATATTGGGAATCTGAATCATCCCATATAAGAGGCTTTACTCTTATCATTTCAATAAAATCAATTTCTATTTCTTTTGTGCATTTAACACAGATATTTGCCATTTTCATGTATATATATTTATCACATGCACTCATTAACAATAATGAAAACATGTTACTTCTTGGCATCTTATTTCCGCTTGGCGAAAGTAAAAGACAACACCAGTTCCGTTAATCAACTATTGGCGATACGAATTGCTCGAGTTGCTGCTGCAAGCACAAAAAAATTGCTTCTTTTCGGCAATTCATAACGCCAATAACTTTCATTTGGCATAAAATTTGGGGAGAACTTGGCAATGATTAAATTTCAAATGCGCAGCTGTAAAAAATATCTGAAATATCATTGGATGACGTGTCCGAGTTGCCCAAAATCGAGCTGTGACGTCACGTGATGTTAAGTCTATGGGAGTTGCTCAAACTGAAATATCAGCAACTGTAATGTAATAGGGGCTTTATATAAAAGAACATTATAATTTGGCTGGCGATACTGTTAAGCTTTAAATAAATCGTGAAAACAATCATTCAAATATTTGGTATAAATTAGGGGAAACTGTATTATAAAAATTATGTGTACTTGTTTCAAATGAAGTTTCTTGAAGTACGTTCGCAACATGAGCCAGAATATTTTTTCTTAAATTATTCATTAATGGTCAAAACTGTCCATTTGTATGTATGGGGAAAATGTTGGTTTCGACTTTTTTCGCCTGTGGTGAAAAATGCTTATGTGAGTTTTGAGGACCATCTACATGTCTATATATTAGATAATTAAGCTCATTGGAACAAATAGAAAGGTCATATCACAAAGCAATTAGAAGACTGATAATCCGTATATTAGGGTGAAAGAAAGATTATTACATGCCGTGTATTGGTTTTGCAATATTAAGAGAAATTTGCTATTCGTAAGAATACAACTCCTTTAAAGAAAATACTTAAAATTTAATAAAATAGAAGGATCATTGCAATCTAGACTGTACAATATTCAAAAGAATTGTATCTTTATGTCTAATATTAAAGTGAAGCTTTTAATAGAAATTTTCACATGACTAATTTTTGCTCTGTTAATGTTCCAATTTTAAATTCACTAAATGTATTATGTTTTCTGAGATACGCAGGGGCCATAGTGTCTATTCTTACAATAAGATTTTCTGTGTTGAAGTTTACTAAAGTGCCTTTGAGCTGCGTATCCCCAAACCGGGG
This sequence comes from Latrodectus geometricus, assembly GCA_026290005.1. Classification (NCBI taxonomy): domain Eukaryota; kingdom Metazoa; phylum Arthropoda; class Arachnida; order Araneae; family Theridiidae; genus Latrodectus; species Latrodectus geometricus. Next base: position 6,140 of record JAPDSC010094170.1, on the reverse strand, counting down.
CTGCATAATTCGCAATTGGCCGCAATATAGTTTTGTATATAAGCAGTTTATTTTGGATGCCAAGTTTGGATTTTCTGCCCATAAGATTGTGAAGTTGTGCCCCTGCTTGTTCTAGTTTTTTGAGGATGTTGTCAATATGAGCAAACCAGGTGAGTCTTATGTTGAGTATTACTCCTAAATATTGTAATTTTTGGGACCAGGGAATCCTGGTACCTAATAGGGAGAATTCCTCGGTTGGTTTGCGTTTAATTCTGAACAGGATTGCCACACATTTGTCCGCGTTAACGGCTATTTCCCAGTCACTCAACCATTTTTCGAGTTTGGGGATGTATTGTTTGATAAGAAGTGAGGCTCTATTGTCATCAGGTCTCGAGGACATAATTGCCGTATCATCAGCAGACATGTATCTGTAAATGTTTTCCTGGGATGCCAAATCAGTTAAACTGAGAATAATGGTCCGAGAATGCACTCCTGTGGAACTCCACTTAATGTTTTCTTCGCTCGAGAATTTATTATTTATTAACTTTAAATTTTCTAGTTTTTTAACCGACGTTACGGTTATAGGTAGATTTTTATTGTTTATAAATTGACAATAGAGGCTTCAGAGTTATTTAGCAGGGGGGTGTCTATTCGATAGCTATTAAAGTGTTTGTTCACTAGGATGGCAGTACCGCCAGGCTGCAGTATGGGAACCTGTTATCACCATTGATCCTATCATTTCTATAGATGTTAAAGTTACTCATTTTGAATTGTAGTTTGTCGTTCAAATGAGTTTCCTGTAAAAGAATGATATGAGGGGTGTGATTGTCTGTAAATTTCCTGAATTCGTCAACTTTTGAGTAAATTCCATTTGCATTAAATGTGCATATTTCTAGCGAGACTCCTCGTGTGCTCCTGGCTCGATGTTAGTCTTAGCTTGGGTTGGCCTCATGGCCTCCATCATATGGTACAACATATGTGCGTCATCAGTTTTCGATTTTTAGGGCAATATTTGTTAATAATTTGCATAAATGCTTTATTGTTAATAAGGTTATTTATAGTGTCAACTAAATTCATTATTTTTGAAATTGAAATTATTGTTATTTTTATGATTATTTTCAGTCTGATTTCTATTGTTAGTAGTGATTTATTAGTGTTATTAGTAATAACATTTTCAGCGTTTTGTGTGGCACCCTTAAGTGCAGCCGCATAAGATACATTTCTATTAACTTTGTGGGTGTTGATTATGTTATTTTTAATTTTTGGGTATCTGGGACACCCTCTGTAATTTGCAGGGTGCTGCCCCCCGCATTTGGGATTCTCAATTTTTTCTTTGCCTAAAGGGCAATCGTTGGTTTTGTGTTCACCTGCACACTTGACACACATTGGTCCCAGCATGCAGTTCTCGCTGCTGTGATGCCATAATTGGTAGTTTTGGCATTGGGGCGCGCCTCCTGGCGAATTATACTTCTCTATTTTGACAATAAAGTGTCCTAGAGTACTTTCATTTGAAAATATTTTTTGAGATTTCACTCTTGGGCAGATGGATTTGCTATAGAGGCATAAGACTTCTATCCCCTCTGCTTCTACGCATTTGATTTTTAACGGTATGTAGTTTTTAGTTTCAAGGTAATTTTTGATTTCCTCGATAGTGTTTATAAGTAATCATCTTATGACAACTTATAGCCTCTTCTATGATCTGGCCAGTATTTCGAAATGTTTGTTTTGTTCATCAAAGAAACTCGTTAGAGCTCTGTGAGCAGGTGTTTCAACGTAGATTTTAAGAAACTCCCCGTCTGGTTTCCCAGTAACTTTGAATTTAAGAGTATTATTAATCTCGTTAAAGAAGTCGGCATATCTGAGATCCGTAGCCGCCATTATTGGTTGGGGTTGGGGTTTGGCGGGTCGAATGTTCTATACTGCATCATGAGCTCATTACCGTTTGTCATTGACTTTTTGGGTGTTATTTTCTATGGTGGGGGGACATCAATAGTTTCTTCCATTAGGATAGAGTACATGTTGCTGGTTTCCACAGCAATCATTTTAACGGGTGTTGATTTGGTAGAACTAGTGTCCTGGCTAATGGTTCTTTTGTTGTTAATTGGTTGGGGGTTATTGACATTAGGAGGGTTTACAGTTATTTGAGCACGTTTAGTAATAAGTTCAAAGTTACGTCATTAAATACGACCTAAATAGACATGGCATGCTAATAGCAACTAGTTTAACTTCTATGTTACATTTTGAATATTTATCATTTGACATTATAATCCTCGTTTACATAATATATTTACATACAAATTAAAAAAAATTTTGAAACATATTAATATTTAGGATAATTTGACATGGGTAAGCATTTTCATTCACATAGTAAAAAACATCTTTACCAATATCAATGAAATTTAAACTGCACTTACCTCCGTTTATGAAGAAAATATCCAAGGTTTTTAAGCGTTTCACTTTATTTGCGGCAATGATCTGATCCTCGTTATTAGCACAATTGTTGAAAGTAATTATTTGTTTGCACCTTTGAGCAAGCACTTTAATCACGTTGTTTACACATTCTTTAGTCACTGGAATTTGAAGGCTGACTAGAGTTCAGCATACATGTTCTGGATTTAATCACAAGGTTGATAACCGTGCCTCCTGGCATGTGTTAGGAAATCTGCTAATGCTAGGACTCTGGGGTGGTCACTTTTATTGTAGAGTTCACTTCCATCTGGGAAGGAAATATATGTGAGGTTGGTATGCGTACTGTCTTACACATCCATCTATGTTTTATCTTCATTAATTCCGCGATTATCGAAATCACTTTGTACTGGATCTCACTGTTGGTAGAAACAATCATTTTGCTGGAGCTGTTGCTTCCATGTTGTAAATCCATCGGGGAGTCACTGGCATCCATCGAATCTGTGTTGCGAGTAGATGTTTTTCGATTTATTTCAATCTCCGAAACTGCCATTTTTTGGGAATTGACCTTTGTTGGATCTGTCCTGGATCCGCCGTTCCCTCGCTGGGGCACTATAGAGACATCCTGGTCTTGTAGCAATTTGAATTTAGGTGACTGAATAATAGCAGACTTCTGCACAACTTGTAACTTATTTCCTTCGTCGGCTACTACCGATGTTAGGGTAAAGTTTTGGCCGCTCGGGTCGTTCCTCGGGTTTGCTTTCTGCATTCGATTAACCGTAGGGGGAAAAAAAGATAAGAGCTTTCTCTATGCACGTTCTTCCTCCTCGATGTCCGAAAGCGTCATTGATAACTTACCTTACAAGAAAGTTCTTGCCATTTTTAATGAACCAAAAGAACGTAGAAAGAATATGGAAAGTGCCATTCTTACATTGTATGGAAATTTTGTGCATTTAAAATTCAAATTAGAATTATAACAAGAGAACCTAATCTTCCAAAATTCAAGATAGTTATAGCATTGAATTTTGTGACAGCCATTAAACTGGAATAAATGTCCTTGCTAAGTCTGCTGTTGCAATCATCAATTTATGGACATATGCATTTCACCATGAGATTTTAATATTTTTACAACTACTGAATTAAGAATATTTATGGCAAGACTTTCCACGAATTAGTATGAACAACATTCTGTAATAACGATGTAGTTTGTGAATTTTTTATTGTGAATTCGAAGAAGTGAATAATTAATATTTGTATCGTAGTTCTATTTTCTTGAAGTAATCAGTCGACCTTTTTATTTTCAAGAAATTTTCAATTGGTAAATATCTTTATTTCTTTTGGAATTGAAATAGACTTTATAATATAATCCGTATAACGCTACTCTAATGTTTAGGCCTTGGGTGAAAAGAAAGTTTCCTATGAGACGATCGCGTTTTACACACCTGGGTAAATGGACAAAAAGCCTCGAAGTTTTGACTGATTCCGTGCAAATCTAGTTATATCAGTGGTATGTTTTAAGCTGGTTTGTTCTAGTTTTTTAAATGTGTTGATTTAAAATTAGCATAAAAAATTTATTACAGCAGATAAGAATCTGATATCGTGTTCCACAAGAATTTTATTTCTGGAAATGAATGTTCTCTATAAAACTGGACATATCACCGGTATCTGATGGATATTCCAACATTCAATTACCGCATTGGCTTTTATGACAGTTATTAAACTGGAAAATTTACCATTGAATATCCTAGCATGATCTAAAATTTTGTTTTAGAATGGAATTGGCGTTTGGAACGCCATTTGTTAGCTTTCCACATGAACACACTAGAATTCCTGAAGTCTCCCTGATACTTAGGATATTTATTTTTTGGCTTAAGATTCTGTAAAACATACAATAAATCGAGAAAACAAATATCGTTCAAATTGCTATTCATTAGTATAGGAAAATTATAAAATTGACAATTTCATGCACTGATTCTTGACCGATGCATTCAATACTTGATAAAGGATATTTATTACTGAAATTTCCATAAAATGGGTAAAAACGTTTGCAATAATTTTCTGCAAGGAGAGAATGTAGTTATTGGAATTTGAATCAGATTTCTATATACGGAATTAACTATGAAGGCAACACAGATTGTAGCCAATTGTTGGTTTCGACTTCCGTCGTTTCTCGTAAACAATTCTTCTGTCTTTTCAGAGGAATTTGTATGTAATAAAGGTGCTAATTGGAATAACAAGAGTATCAACATAATAAAGCTGAAAGAACATAAATTAATATTATGTATATTACGGCAAAAGTAGCACTGGTTACTTGTCTTGAATTGGCTTTGAAATATTAAGAATTGAAAAATTTCTATACCTTGTATGGAAAGTGCCTACTTTGAAAAATATTTGGAAATTTAGTAAATTTGAATGGATCAAAGAAATCCACAGACCATATAATATTTTTGGTAATTAACTTGTTATTTATACCCAATATTAAATTCAAATGTTTTCTGATGAATTGTTTAAAAGGAGTAACTTGTGCTTGGGAACACTGGTATTTCTACATTCATCAAAGAAATCAATTCACTTGAAGCTTACGTCTCGTATGATATTTGCTGGTCTTCCGTAGGAACCGAGCTTTTTTATTTTCAAGTAATTTCGATCATTATTTATTGGATTAATTATTTGCGTAGAAAAACCTTTGAAGATTTTTTAAAAAATCTAATGCTTTGTATTTATTGTAATACGGGAGGCTGAACATCTTTAGAGTAGTTTGAAATAAACTGTTTCCCAAGTGCGTGGCCATTGCATTAAAGTCTTCATTAGCAAGAGTTTTTAACAAATAACTTTATATTTGTTTTTAGACGGCTAACTCTTTTTCAATCTAGTGAACATGCATACGTGTCCTGTGATGGCAATTAACAAGTCAGTTTTATAATGCTGTTTTTTAAAACGAGTAGAAAAGTACTGTAACAAAGGTAGTAGATAAAACATTGATATTGTTTTAAAAACAGCTTTGTTTACTTGTCTTGATTTATGTTTGTATGCTAAAGAATCGAAATTTGCTAGGAATTTCCCTGACCAAAAGATGTTTCCTTGTATAGTTTGGAAATTTTGTTTCAATTCGGAATGATCACAGGAATCTATTCTAATATGAGAACCAATATTTTCGTTTAACCTGATATATTTTGGACGCCGCAGGCGAACAGCCTACTTGCGTAGCGAGTGTAAGGCCTTTAGCGTTCGCTGCGTGAAAACCCAACACGGGACAACAAACCAGACGAACCGCCCATCAACCCAACGTGTATGCAACACTTCCCGTTTATTAGATCTAAAAGAAATAACATGACGAAGCCCGAGCGCGAAGTGAGGCCCACGCAGTGAGCGTCACCTTTACATGTGCGGGCTGGGAAGTGGTGCCCTCTAGGGGGACTTTGTGGGAAAGTGGGCTGCATTTACGTGTAGCTAGAGGGAAACCTAGAAAACCTCTAGTACCCACCCCGAGCTGTCTAGCAACTCTACTGCTGTTACAGGGAGAGCCGCAGTCCGCCCTATGAAGGTTGTCTTTAAATAATCTTTGTCGTTGAGTCCGCGGTGTGTCGTTTCCAAGTCGTTGAGTACAAAGTTCGTAAACACACGCCTGGAATCACTTTCGCTGGCTCTGTGATTCAGCTGGTAGGGATGCCTTCGACACGCACACACAAAAGTTCTTGTGGAGGGTGGCTCGAGCACCATTCCAGCGAATTCAACACTAAATGGTGGAAATGTTA